>PVIW01014937.1:0-21503 GCA_004026585.1 Noctilio leporinus | reverse complement strand
GAATGAATCAACAAATGGGACTATATCAAATTGAAAAGTTTCTGTTCAGCTAAAGAAAATATCAGCAAAATTCAAAGGGAACCAACTGTATGGGAAAACATAATTGCCAATGATACCTCAGACAAGGGTCTGATCTCCAAAATATATAAAGAACTAATGCGACTCAACACCAGGGAGACAGACAGCCCAATTAAAAAATTGGCAAAGGACCTGAACAGATAACTCGCTGGGGAAGATATACAAAGGGCCCAGAGGCATATGAAAGAATGCTCAACATCACTAATCATCAGAGAGATGCAAATTAAAACCACAATAAGATACCACCTCACACCTGTCAGAATAGCAATCATCAACAAATCAACAAACAACAAGTGTTGGCGAGGATGCGGGGCAAGGGGAACCCTCGTACACTTTTAGTGGGAATGTAGGCTGGTGCAGCCACTGTGGAAAACATTATGGAGTTTTCTGTAAAAACTAAAAATGGAACAGCCTTTTGATCCAGTGATTCCACTACTTGGACTCTACCCAAAGAATCCTGAAACACCAATTCATATGTACACCTATGCTCATAGCATCACTATTTACAATAGCCAAGTCCTGGAAATAGCCTAAGTTCCCATCAGTGGATGATTGGATCAAAAAACTTTGGTACATTTACACAATGGAATTCTATATAGCAGAAAGAAAGAAGGAACTTGTACCCTTTGCAACGACATGGATGGAACTGTAGAGTATTATGCTTAGTGAAATAAGCCAGTCAGTGAAGGACAAATATCATATGATCTCACCCATTACGGGACAATAATGAGCAAAGCTAACAACAAGCAAAACAGAACCAAGTATATGAATACAAGGAATAGGCCTTCAGTGGTCAGGGAAAAATGGGTTGGGGGTAGGTGGGAGGGGGGAGGCAGAGGCAAGAAAGGGTAGCAGCTTATACAAAACCTAGTATAAAGGAACCATGGACATGGACAACAGGGGTGTTTGACTTTGGGGGGAATGGGTGGGTTGGGAGGAGGACAGAGGGGAGCAAAAATGGGATGGATGTAATACAACAACAAAATTAAAAAAAAAAAAAAAGGAAAAGAGAAAGAAAGGATTTAGGTCCGTGGGGAGGGGAAACATACTTAGATTGAGGACTGAGAATGAGTTGTAGCAAGAGAGTGAGTAGACTGTTAAACATGAGTAAGAGGAGGGTCTTAGGTATTTAGGTGGATTGAGATAGGGGAGGAGTAGAAATATGTGAGTTGGGATACACTATGGTACAAACAGTATTTACTTAAAATGCACTAACTGTGAGGGTTGGAAGTAACTTTTGAAAAGGATATATTAGAGGTTAATGGTTCATATAATGGTTACCTTTGTGTAACTGAGGTGCTTGAGATTAGCAGCAATCCATTTCCTGAGTCTTTCTCTTTTTCTTAGTCAAGTCTCTACAGTCTACAGTCAAGCTGTGTTGTCTTGGAGTGGCAGGGCCTGAGCTTGTCACAGTCAGTGCTTATTCTGAGTGTCAGCTGCCAGGTAGGCTGAGCCTCTAGTAGCCTAGCTGGTTTTCTGTGCCACTAGTTTTTGGGGTCCTCCCTTCTCTCACTGGTTTTGTGTGAAGACCTGCAGGGGGCTTCTGTGGTGTCTATGGCTGCTCCTCTCCCTCCAGATTATGGGGAGGTTCTTTCCTGTGATGGGAACCTGGCTCCAATCATAGGGTGGCCTGCCACCTCGCTGGCTGTTGTGATGGCTGGCCCTAACCCTGCAACTCCTGGATGAGGTAGCTCCTGTCTACTAACAGCACCTGGCTGCCCCTGGAGCTAAGACTAACCCTCCAAGCAGCCCACCTCTTTGAGGAGTTTTTCACCGCTGCCTCTGTGATACTGCCTGGCTCCCTAGAGGGTCCACAGTGCAGCCTGCCAGTAAGGCTACTCCTCCCCCTCCAGCTCCTCAAGAAGGACTTTGATGCCTGAAATGGGCATGCCAGTTGTACCAGTTGCAATTTCCTGGCTCACAATTTCAAGATTATGTGGGAGCCTGTGTACCAGTGTGGGTGCACAGGGCTGGGCCCTCCCCCTCAAGCTCCCTCTCCCTGGTGGTGCAGTAGCACCGTTTTCGGCACTATTGCTGCTCCAGCTGGTGCACTTTCCTGATCCCCACTCCTGCTCCCTGCAGGTCTCTTCTCCTCCACCTCTGGTCTAGGGAGAAGATTCCTCTCTGTCAGTATCCAGAGCCAGGCTCTCACTCAATCCTCCTCCAGGAGTTCAATTCCTCATTCCCTCCAGAGTTTGCGCTCACTATCCACACTTCACTGCCCAGATTTCTCATCACCAAGGTGCCTGGAGCTGTATTCAGTTAAAGACACCCCTCTGGGCAGGGCCAACACTGCCCAGAGCTCACCTTGGTCTGCAGGCCAGTTTAGAACTGTCTCATTTCCTCTCCTGTAGGTCTCTGCAGCCTCTGAACTGTGCACCCCTGAGTCTAGATGCTTACAGCTGCAATTCTTAGGGACCTGCAGACATCTCCTGCAGGTCCCTATCCTATCCTCCAGGTGCTCTGACACTGGAGAGCACCATCAGCACTGCTCTCTACTCTGTCACCATCTTTAGCCTCCAAAAATGTCTTTAAATAAATGGTGTTGGTAGTAATGAACAGACACATACAAAAAGGAGAAAAGAAATGAAACTATACCACAACTTACATCATACACAAAAATAAACTCACAATGGATAAAAGACTTAAATATAAGTTGTGACACTATTAAAGTCCTAGATGAAAACATAGATAATAAATTTTCGGGTATCACAATTAGCAATATATTTGCCAATATGTATTTTAGTGCAAAAGAAATAAAGGAAAAAATAAACAAATGTGTCTGCATCAAATTTAAAAATCTTTTGCAGCTCTGCTTGGTGGCACAGTGGATAAGGTGCTGTCATCTGAACCCAAAGGTCACTGGTTCAATTCCTAACCAGGGCACATAATCAGGTTGCAAGCCATGTGTCCAGCCAGGTCAGTAGCTGGAGGCAGGTGAAAGGCAACCATATAATGATGTCTCTCTCCCTCTCTGCCTCTTTACCTTCCCATCTCTCTAAAAATAATAAATAAAATCTTTTTAAAAATCCTCTGCATAACTAAAGAAATATTAAAATGAAAAAAAAAAAAACACTTGCAATATAGGAGAACATATTTGCCAATGATACCTTGGGCAAGGGTTTTGTGATATTCTTATCAACAAAGTAGGAATAGGGAGGCATACTTCTCATAATAAAGGCAACATACAAAACCCCTATTGCCAACATTATACTCAATGGGCAAAAACTAAAACCCTTCATTTAAATCAGGTACAAGATAGGGGTTTCTACTATTACCACCCTGTTCAACATAGTATTGGAAGTTCTATTCACAGTAATAAGGCAAGAAGAAGAAATAAAGTGCATCCAAATTGGAAAAGGCTAAGTAAAATGTCATTATTTGCAGATGACAGGATACTGTGCACAGAAAACTCTATAGGCTCCACCAAAAAACTACTTGACCTAAAATAAATTTGGTAAAGTAGCAAGGCACAAAATCAATATTCAGATATCAACATTTTTTATACACCAATAATGAACTATTAGAAAAGTAAGAAAGCATTACCAATTACTCTTGCAAGATAAAATAAAGGTACCTAGGAATAGATTTAACCAAGAAGGTAAACATCTGTACTCAAAAAAAACTATAGAACACTGAGGAAAGAAACCGAGTAAGACCCAAATAAGTGGAAGCATACCCCCTAAAACCTCTAGATTCAATGAAATTCCTATTTAGATACCAATGGCAAAATTCACATAACTAGGACAAATATTCCACAAATTTATATGGAATTAATAATGACCCCAAAACAACTTCAGCCTTCTTGAGAAAGAAAAACAAAGTAGGGGGGCCCTGGCTGGTTTGTCTCAGTGGATGGAGTGCCAGCCTGTGAACCAAAGGGTCACTGGTTTGGTTTCCAGCCAGGGAACATGCCTGGGTTGCAAGCCTGGTCTCTGGTTGGGGAAGAGTGAGAGGAAACTACACATTGATGTTTCTTTCCTTCTCTTTCTCTCTCCATCCCCCTCTCTCTAAAAATAGATAAAATCAGGAAAAAATAAGTCAAAATAGGAGGCATCACAATACCTAATATCAAACTATACTACAAAGCCACTGTAATCAAAACAGTCTTGTACTGTCACAAGTATAGATATATAGGTCAGTGGAATAGAATAGGGGGCCCAGAAATAAATCTGTGCTTTTACTTGACAAGGGAAGCAATAGCATATGATGGATAAAATAGTCTCTTTAATAAATGATGTTGGGAGAATTGGACATGTACATGCAAATAAAATGAAACTAGATCACCAACTTACATCTACAACAGAATATACTCAAAATGAATAAAAGACTTGTAAATATAAGTAATAATATCATAAAGGTTCTAGAGGAAAACACATGCAGAAAAATTTTGGATATCTCCCATAGCAATACTTTATTTTTTACCTCAACTTAGTAGACATAATAATTTCTACTCTGGGGACCAGCTGAGCACTGCAAGTGCCATTATTTCTGAAGGCTTTAACTCGTAAAACACATGTAGAGGAAAAACAGAAGGTATTGGAAGAAGTAAGACTTGTGCACAGCCTAAATAAATAAATAAATAAATAAATCTACTATTTAAGATGGAAAACTCCAAAAAGGATAAGTTGTAGTTCCAGTAGCTTAAAATAAAGTTGAGTTGTATTGTTGTAGTGGGAAGGATCTGATTCAAAAATAAAATTCATTTTTTATTATGGGTTTGGCACTGTCTCTAGGACAACTTTCACAAAAGTGAGTTCTGTAATAAACCATTTATATAATATATTTCACAAAAATAACATTCCAAAGTAAAATAAGTACTAAGGAAGAATAAATCTGCTTAATTTTGCTACAGTATATCTAAAACACTATCATTTAACATGTAATAGTTATGTAAGCTTTTGGCATATTTTAAATGTTTTTGTATTAACTCTTCGAAATCCAGTATGTACTTTAAATATGTGTAAATATATGTATGCATATAAATGTATTTTTGCATGTGTTTGGTAATATTGCAATTCATATTACTTAAAAGTAATTATTTAAACAAATGGATTAATGTAGGCATTTTGGAATAGATAAATAAATAAAATGCTTTACAAATATATTGCAATTCTAAACAACACTGAAAAATATTAATGTTAGATTAAACTGTTTAGTTGAACTGTGGTATTGCAACCAGATTTCAGGTAAAAGTGCAAGTATTATGTGTAATGAATAAACAACTGAAGTTTTTCTAAGAGTGTAAATAGAGGCACATAAAATTATTGTCCATAGTGAAGCTATAACTCTTTAGCTCTACCAAGTGAATATTGGAGAGGAGGCATCCTATACTTTCATGTAATCAGTTAAACACATTTATTTGGATGTAGTGGAGTTAAAATCCAGAATTAAAATATTGGCTACCAGATGTTGATTGCACTCAGAATCAGAAGTTGATTGCACCCAGAACATACGTAGACATTATTACTAACCTTGCACGACTTCATTCTTGCTCTAACCAAGCTAGAAGGTCAGTGTTCTGATGTGTTTTCTGCATTCAGCAATCTAGCTGCATCTTGAATAATGAAATCTTAAAGCTTAAAATGCTGCCTTCTAGGGGTGCTCTAGGGACTTCATTACTTGAATGATGCAATTATTCAATCAAGTCCCTGGGGCCTCAGAGTGATGAGGAAAACACTGAAGTAGCCCACTGAGTCCTTCAGCTGCCATTCATAGGTTGACACCACATAATATTGCAGGTAGAGTAATTGCCCTACTACAACAGAAACCTTACTACATTAACACTATGGAGTCAGCCTGTTTGAGGACTGAGGGAGGTGGCTGAGTTTAATATGTGTGAGAGCTGAACCTTTTAGTTTCCTTCTTGAAAATACTCAATAATAACCATAGCTGTAATGAAACAAAAAAATATACATATAATTTCCATCTGAACAAAACTATTTGTATAAAATGACTCCTAAACTTTTAAGCATTATGAAACATATGTTTGATTATAAAGATTTCTTATTGACATATTGGCAAATTTCAGCTAAGCAGTTAAAACTATATATTTCCTAAATGGATTCCATACACATTGTAAATGGAAACATACATTAAAACAGTCTATCTCAGTTTCTCAACATCAACAAAGGGGAATTTGCTATATGTACATTAAAATCTGGTACCTTGCAGTGTTCAGAGGATACTAAGTATAAGTCTCATTAAAATACAAACGGTTAAAAAAAAAAATACAAATGGTTGCCCTGGCTGGTGTGGCTCAGTGGATTGGAACCAGCCTGCAAACCCAAAGGTCATTCATTTGATTCCCAGTCAGGGTACATAACCAGGTTGCAAGCCAGGTCTCCTGCCAGGTCCGTAGCTGGAGGCAGGTGAACAGCAACCATACACTGATGATTCTCTCCATTTCTTCCTCGCTCCCTGCCCTTCTTTCTAAAACAAAAAATAAAATCTGTAAAGAAAAATTTTAAAAGTACAAATGGATCTGGATTCAGGGGAGCACAGCCCAGAGGCAGCAGAGACCTATAGGAAAGCAGGTGAGACAGTTCCAAACTGGCTGGTGGCTATAGCCAGAGGGGCATCTCTAACTGAAGCCAGGTCCAGGCTCCCTGGTGACTAGAAATCTGAACAGTGAGGGCAAATGCCAGAGGGAATGAGGAATTGAACTCCTGCAGGGGAGGGACTGTGTGAGAGACTCGCTCTGGCAATAGGGAGAGGAAGCACTTCACTGGACCAGAGGTGAAGGAGAAGTGTCCTATGGGGAGCAGGAGCATGGGAGTAGGGAAGTGCACCAGCCTGGGCAGCGAGAGGGCCAAAAATGGTGCTGTTGGCCACCAGGGAAACAGCAGCTTGAAGCCCCTGCGAGGGGGGAGACCCAGCCCTGCCTACCCACAAAGGCCCCCAGGCTCCTGCAGAAACCCCAAACTGTGAGCTGGGAACTTGTAGCTGGGGCAACTGACCCACCCATTGCCGGCAGTGAAAAAGGCCACACTGCAGACATGCTGGGAGGGCATGCATCACAAATGCAGCATGAAGGACTCCTCAGAGAGCTGGTGTGCTTGGAGGATTGGCTCTTTCCCAGGGAAGCTGGGCAGTGTTGGCAGACCCTGGGCAATGTTGGCAGACAGGGGCTGCCTCCTCTGGGAGCTGTGTGGGCAAGGCCAGACATCACAGGAACAAGTGAGGTTGCAGGCTTCCCTGCAGGGGTGCCAGGTACCCATCACAGGCAGGAACCTCCTCCAGGAGTTGGAGGGGACACCCTGCGGGACCCAGAAAGCCAGCAGCCCTAAAACCCAGCTAGGCTGTGGAAGGCCCAGCCTACCTAGGGGCTGACACTCAGAATCAGCCCTGACTGTGATTATCAAAGGCCCTGCCACTCCAAGACTAGCTAGATTGTAAGACTGCAGAGACTTGATCAAGAAAAAGAGGCAGACTCAGGAAATGCATTACGGCTAATCTCAAACACCTGGGTTACACTGTGAGCTACATCAACTATTAATCCCCAGCATATCCTTTTCAAAAGTTACTTCTCACATATTATTAATCCTCCCCTATCAAAATTCACCTAAATACCCAAGACCCTCCCCCTACTCTTGATTTAAAGTCTACTCACTGTCTGGCTACAATGCATTCCCAGTCCTCAATCTAAGTATTCCTCCCCTCCCCAGCCACCTAAAACCTTTCTTCTTTTCTTTCTTCTTTTCTCTTCTTCTTCTTCTTCTTCTTTTTTTTTTTTTCCTTTTCTTCCTGTTAAAGCCCACAGGTCCTGGCTCCACCTGGACCAATCAGAGATCATAAAGGGTGAACAGCCATCTAACCCCTTTCTTTATTAATACTATTTTTTTCTTTTTCTTATTTTTCCTTTTTTTAACTAAAAAAATTTTCTTTCTCTCTGCTATAAGCCCACAGGTCCTGGCTCCACCTGGACCAATCAGGGACAACTAAAGGTGAACAGGGAGGCAGATTTGGCAACTATATATATAGGCTTACACTGTTCACTCATACTTGAGGCTTTCTGATTCTTCCTCTTCTCATTTATGTGAGAAAGGATAGAAGGATCATTTTGAGTGGAAGGAAAGGAGCAACATACACAAACAATCCCAAATACAACCAGAGAGCCCAAATAAAGGCCAACCAAGAGCAACAAGTGGAGAAAATCTAGGAGACTGCAACACTGAACTCCACAAAACTCCTAACACAGAAGGGTGCTCAACTAAGGCAAGGAAGCAAAGCATATTGATACAAGGGGGGGGGGGGAAAGCAAGCAACAACAGAAACCCAAAATGGGGAAAAAAAGAATCAGTCCATCACCAAAAGGAAAGCAAGAACCCCCAGAAAGACCACCAAATGAAACAGAGGCACACAACATATCAGATAAGGTATTCAAAAGAATGATGATAGAGAAGCTCAATGACCTTAGCCAGCTCAAAGAAAACTATAAACAACTCCAGGGAAGTTACTGAGAGTTACAACAGCATGAAAAAGGACATAGAAACTATCAATAAGTGCCAGGAGGAAATGAAGAATACAATTTCTGAATTGAAGAATACAGTAGAAGGAATCAACACTAGGCTAGAGGAAGCAGAGGAACGGATCAGTAAGTTGGAGGATAATGTAGACAAATACTACAAGACAGTACAAGAGAATAAAAAATGGCTGAACAAGATTGAAGAGGGGTTAAGAGAGCTGCAGGACAACATGAAACATAACAACATCCATATCATAGGGATACCAGAAGGAGAAGAGAAACAAGGACTGGAAAACCTGTTCAAAAAGTCATGATAGAAAATTTCCCTAACATGTTGAGTGAAAACATTACTCAAGTTCAGGAAGCCCAGAGGGTCCCAATGAGGATCAACCCAAACAGACCAAGACACATTATTATGAAAATGCTAATTTCAAAGACAAAGAGAGAATCCTAAAAGCATCAAGAGAGAAATGACAAATACCATATAAGGGGCCTCTAATAAGCCTATCAAATGATTATTCAACAGAAACAATTCAAGCCAGAAGGGAATGGCAAAATGTATTTCAAGTAATATTAAACAAAGGCCTTCAACCAAGAATACTCTACCCAGCAAGCCTCTCATTCAAGATAGAAGGAGAAATAAGGAGTGCCTCAGACAAAAAAAAAAAAAAAAAAAAATCTAAAAGAATACATCTTTACCAAACCAGCATTGCAAGAAATGCTAAAGGGTCTGCTTTAAAGATGAATAAATAAATAAATAAAATGAAGAAACACAGAAAGCAAAAGAGGAACACAGATACAAAGGGAGAAAATATCAAGGAAAAAATATCAATCAATAATAACCTTAAATGTAAATGGATTTGGATTAAATGCACTGATCAAAAGACATAGGTTAGCTGCATGGATAAGAAAACATGACCCACATATATGCTGTCTTCAAGAGACCCACCTCAGAACAAAAGATTGACACAGATTGAAAGTAAAGGGATGGAAAAATACATATCAAGCAAATGGACATGAATAAAAAGCTGGAGTAGCAATACTGATTTCAGAAAAAATAGATTTTACAATGAAGGCCATAAAAAGGGACAAAGAAGGACATGATATAATGCTTAAGGGAACAATCCATCAAGAAGAAATTACTCGGGTAAACATATACACACGCAATGTAGAAGCTCCGAAATATATAAGGAAAATCTTGGAGGACATTAAGAAAGAAATAGAAAGCAACACACTAATAGTAGGGGATTTTACTATCAACAATGGAAACACCTTCTAAACGAAAAATCCCCAAATATGTTGTGGCATTGAACAACACTCTAGAGGAAATGGACCTAACTAATGTATACAGAGTCTTTTACCTCAAAGAAGCAAAACACACATTCTTTTCTAATGCACATTGATCATTCTCTAAAATAGACCACCTGGTGTGTCACAAGAAAAGTCTGCACAAATACAGGAAAATTTAAATCATACAAAGCATCTTCTCAGATCACAATGGCTTGAAACTAGAAACCAATCTCAAGGGAAAAAAAACAAAAATTCTCTGATTCATGGGCACTGAATGACATAATTATAAGCAATGAATGGGTTAACAATGAGATCAAAGATGAAATCAAAAAGTTCCTGGAAACAAATTACAATGAACACACAACAGCCCAAAACCTATGGGATACAGCAAAGGCAGTGCTCAGAGGGAAATTTATAGCAATACAGGCCTTCATAAAAAGGTCACAAGAAGTTTATGAAAACAAGCTAACCATAAAGCTGCAAGAACTAGAGGAGCAACAACAAACAAAGGGTAAGTAGAAGGAAGGAAATCATCAAGATCAGAGCAGAACTAAATAACTCAGAGATTCAAACTACAATTCGAAGAATCAACAGGTCCAGGAGCTGGTTCTTTGAAAAAATAAACAAAATTGACAAGCCTTTATCCAGACTCATCAAGAAAAAGAGAGAGAGGACCCAAATAAACAGGATCAGAACTGACAGAGGAGAAATCAACTGATACCTCAGAAATACAAAAGATTGTAAGAAGTTACTACAAACAACTATATGACAAAAAATATGACAACCTGGATGAAATGGACAC
The DNA here is from genome assembly GCA_004026585.1 of Noctilio leporinus. Lineage (NCBI taxonomy): Eukaryota > Metazoa > Chordata > Mammalia > Chiroptera > Noctilionidae > Noctilio > Noctilio leporinus. The sequence goes on along the minus strand of PVIW01014937.1, from coordinate 10,866 downwards.
ATTTCTGGAAATGTATAATCTACCAAAACTGAACCCAGAAGAAGCAGAAAGCCTCAATAGGCCAATAACAACTAGTGAAATTCAAGAAGTAATCCAAAATCTCCCAAAGCACAAAAGCCCCGGATCAGATGGTTACACAGGTCAATTTTACTGAACAGTTAAAGAACTATCTCCTATCCTTGTCAACCTACATCAAAAAGTACAGGAAGAGGAAAGACTCCCAAACTCTTTCTATGAGACCAATATTATTCTAATCCCAAAACCAGGGCAAGACACAACTAAGAAAGAAAGCTACAGACCAATATCTGTGATGAACATAGATGCTAAAATTCTCAACAAAATACTGCCCAACCGTATTCAGCAGTATTATACAAAGACCATACCCCATGATCAAGTGTGTTTCATACCAGGGATGCAAGGATGGTACAATATTCGTAAATCAAATAATGTAATACACCACATCAACAAATTGAAAGATAAAAACCATATGATCATATCAATAGATGCTGAAAAAGCATTTGATAAAGTACAGCAACCATTTATGATAAAAACCCCCAGCAAAATGGGAATAGAGGGAGCATACCTCAACATCATAAAGGCCATATATTAGAAACCTGAAGCCAATATCACAGTTAATGGACAAAAACTAAAAGCTTTCCCCCTAAGATCAGAAATGAGATAGGCTGTCCACTTTCTCCACTTCTATTCAACATTGTCTTGGAAGTTTTAGCTATAGCCATTAGAGAAGAAAAAGGAATCAAAGGTATCCAAATTGGAAAGGAGGAAGTCAAACTGTCATTATTTGCAGATGATATGATAGTGTACATACAAAACCCGATTGGCTCCACCAAAAACTTACTCAACCTAATAAGCAAATTTAGCAAAATAGCTGGATAGAAAATCAATATCCAGAAATCAAAAGCATTTTTGTATACCAATAATGAAACAACAGAAATGGAAGCGAAAAAACAAATCCCATTTACCATAGCAACAAGAAAAATAAAGTACCTAGGAATAACCTTAAATAAGGAGGTAAAAGACCTGTACTCAGAAAACTACAGAACAATGAAGAAAGAAATCAAGGAAGATACAAATAAATGGACGCATATACCATGTTCATGGATGGGAGGAATTTACATCATTCAAATGTACATACTACCCAAAGCAATCTACATATTCAATGCAATCCCAATTAAAATACCAATGACAGACTTCACAGAAATAGAAAAAAATACTTCAAAAGTTTATATGGAGCCAAAAACGCCCACTGAATAGCCACAGCAATCTTGATAAAGAAGAAGAAGAAGGTAGGCGGAATCACAATACCAGACTTCAAACAATACCACAAGGTTACTGTTATCAAAACAGCCTGGTATTGGCATAAGAATAGACATATAGATCAATGGAACAGAATAGAGAGCCCAGAAATTAACCCAGGACTCTATGGTCAACTCATATTTGACAAAGTGGGAAGGAACATCCAATGGAGTAAAAACAGTCTCTTCAACAAATGGTGTTGGGAGAACTGGACAGCAACATGCAAAAAGATAAAACTAGACCACCAACCTAAGCCATGCACCAGAATAAACTCAAGATGAATAAAGGATTTAAACATAAGCAGTGCCACCATAAAAGTCCTGGAGAAAAATATAGGCAGTAACCTTTTGGATATCGTATGCAGAAATATGTTTACTGATACTTCACCAAGGGCAAAGGAAATAAAAGAACAAATCAACAAATGGGATTATATAAAATTGAAAAGTATCTGTTCTGCTAAAGAAAACATCAGCAAAATTCAAAGGGAACCAACTGTATGGGAAAACATAATTGCCAATGATACCTCAGACAAGGGTTTGATCTGCAAAATTTATACAGAACTAATGCGACTCAACACCAGGGAGACAGACAGCCCAATTAAAAAATGGGCAAAGGACCTGAACAGACAACTCACTGAGGAAGATATACAAAGGGCCCAGAGGCCTATGAAGGAATGCTCAACATCACTAGTTATCAGAGAGATGCAAGTTAAAACCACAATACGATACCACCTCACACCTGTCGAATGGCAATAATCAACAAATCAACAATCAACAAGTGTTGGCGAGGATGTGGGGTAAAGGCAACCCTGGTGCACTGTTGGTGGGAATGCAGGCTGGTGCAGCCACTGATGGATAACTGTATAGTGTTTCCTTAAGAAATTAAAAATGGATCTGCCTTTTGATCCAATAATTCCACTACTTTGTGTATACCCAAAGAATCCTGAAACACCAATTCATATGTACACCTATGCTCATAGCAGCACTATTTACAATAGCCAAGTGCTGGACTCAGCCTAAGTGCCCATCAGTGGATGATTGGATCAAAAAATTTTGGTGCATTTACACAGTGGCATACTACACAGCAGAAAGAAAGAAGGAACTCCTATCCTTTGCAACAACATGGATGGAACTGGGGAGTATTATGCTTAGTGAAATAAGCCAGTCAATGAAGGACAAATACCATATGATCTCACCCATTATAGGACAATAATGAACAAAAGTAACAACAAGCAAAACAGAACCAAATATATGAATACAGTGAATAGGCCTTCAGTGTTTAGGGGGAGAGGGGTTCAGGGGAGGGGGTAGGAAGAGGCAAGGAAGAGAAGCAGTTTAGTCAAGAACCTAATATAAAGCAACCATGGACATGGACAACAGATTGGATTGACTTTGGGGGGAATGGGTGGGTAGGGAGGGGGACAGAGGGGAGCAGAAAGGGGATGGATGTAATACAACAACAATAAAATTTTTAATAAAGGACAAATAATAGAACAAAAAGTACAAATGGTCAATAAAATGATTGAGCAGAGTCAGATACACATACCGAATTTTATTTTTAATCTTTTTTTTTCTGAGAAAATGTAGTTTTAGCATGGTTCACAGGTTACTCTTTTAAAAAATAATTTAAAAATTTTAATTACAGTATATTTGATGTCATCCCAGATACCAGTTAAACTTTACTAGCTTTTGAGTGGTTATTTTTCTTGTTTGTTTTTTATTGGATAGTTTCTTCTACCTTATTTTTTTAAATTGTTGACTTGATCCTCTACTTCATCTAATCTATCGTTGATTCTTTCTATTGTATTTTCTTAATTTCTGACAGAAAACATAAAAGTTTTTCTATTTCCACTTTAATGTTTTCTATGTTTTTGTATATTTTATTAATTATGCTATTACAGTTGTCTGAATTTCTTTTCCCTTTGCTCCCCTCCCCCCAGTTACCTTCCTACCCTCCAACAATCCTACACCTCACTTAGTTCATGTCGATGGGTCATGCATATATGTTCTTTGGCTTCACCCTTCCTGTACTGTTCTTTACATCCCCCTATCTATTGTAGGCCTACTAATTACACTTCTTAATCCCTACACCATTCCCCCTAGTCTCCCTTTTTACCCTCCCAGCAGATAACCCTCTAAATGATCCCATACTTATGATTTTGTTGCTCTTCTGGTTGTTTCCTTGGTTTGTTTTTGCTTTTATTTTTAAGATTCTGTTTTTGATAGTTGTGAGTTTGTTGTCATTTTTATATTTGTGGTTTTGATCTTTTTCTTAAATAAGTCCCTTTAAAATTTTATATAATAATGGCTTCGTGATGATGAACTCCTTTCACTTTCCTTTGTCTGGGAAGCATTTTATCTACCCTTCCATTCTAAATCATAACTTGTTGGATAGATTAATCTTGGTTGTAGGTCCTTGCTTTTCATCTCTTTCAATACTTCTTGCTGGTCGCTTCTTACCTGCAAAGTTTCTTTTGAGAAATTAGCTGATAGTCTTATAGGAACCTCCCCCCACCCCTTGTTTGCTCCTAAGTGGCAGAATTAAAGCTTTTTTTTTTTTTTAATTTTATTGTTTTTGTATTACATCGATCCCCTTTTTTCCCCTCTGTCCCCCTCCCCACCCACCCACCCATTCCCCCCAAAGTCAATCCCACCTGTAGGAACCCCTTTTTAATATAACTTATTCTCTTGCTGCTTTTAAGATCCTCTCTTTATCTTTAACCTTGGCATTTTAATTATGGTATGACTTGGTGTGGTCCTTTTTGAGTCTAGCTTATCTGAAACCTCTGTGCTTCTGAGATTTTTATGTCCATTTTCTTTGACAAATTTGGGAAGTTTTCCTTTATTTTTCTTTCACATATGTTTTCAATTTTTTGCTCTTCCTCTTCTTTTTCTGGGACCCCTATGATTTGTTTCAAGTTGTCCCAGAGGTTCCTAAGCCTCTCCTCATTATTTTCCAATTCTTGTTTCTTCATTCTGTACTGTTTGACAGTTTAATTCTTCCTTATGTTTCAAATCATTGACCTGAGCCCTGGTTTCCTTCCCTTCACCATTGGTTTCATGTGAATTTTCCTTCATTTCACTTAGTATAGCCTTCAGTTCTTCCCTTCTGTGTTTGCTGTACTCAAGCATGTCTATAAAGTCTTTGAGCATGTTTATCACAAATATTTTGAATTCTACATCTGTTAGTTGGGCTCTCTCATCCCTTAGTTCTCCCACTGGAACTTTGATCTGTTCCCTCTTTTGAGCCATACTTCTCTGTCTCTTCAACTTGACAGACTCTTGTGTTTGCCTCTGTACCTTAGGTAGAGCCATCAAATCTGTTATGTTGTAAAGAGTGGAGCTTTAGGTATTCACCAGTGTGGGGTATCCCATTTCACCATGTTATGCTGTATGTGGGGGAGTGGTTCAAGAGGGGACAATGCTGCTTGTTCAGCACTTGCTCCTTTTCCACTAAACAAATGGACTCTGCTGAGACACTGTCCATTTCCTTCACCAGCCCAACTGGTTTTCACAGTCAGTTGTTGTCACCTTGGTTGCTGCCAGTGCTGCCAGTGCCACCACTGGTTTGGTGTGGTTGCCACTGGTGGTGCTCCTGCTACTTCTGGTCCTGCCATTGTCACCACAGCTGCTGCCAGTCCACCCTGATTCTGCTTCCCCTACATGTCTGGATGAATATTTCTTCTTTATTTATTTATTTTTGTTGGACCTCCCTTTAGTTTGATTTTCTGGATCTTTTTTTTTCTTTTTTATAGTTTTGAGTAGATGTATTCCTTTCTAGTTGTGAAGGGAAATGCAGAGTATCTGCCTATACCTCCATCCTGGCTGGAAGTGTGTTTATTTTTGTTGTTGTTGTTGTTGAATTTATCACTAAGCTCATCTATTCTTCCCCTAAATTCATTGACTATCCTTATAATTGATGTTTTGAACTTTGCATCTTGTAGATTGCTTGTCTTTATTTTGTTTAGTCTTTTCTTTTTTTCTGATGTTTTATTCTGTTCTTTCATTCGTCTCCTTATTTTGGATGCCTCCCTGTGTGTATTTGTATGTATTAGGTAAAGCTACTGTGCCTTCCAGTCTTGGTAAAGTGGCCTTATATAGTTTGTGTCTTGTACAGTCCAGTGGCATAGCCTCTCTGGTTCCCTAAGATGGGTGAACCAAGGGCACCCTTTGTGTGAGCTGTGTGCACCCTCCTGTTTTAGTGAGCTTTGATCACTGTTGGCATATCAATGAAAGGTATTGACCCCCAGGTTGATTGGGTACAAGTAACAGCCACAACTACAGGGGCTGACCCCAATAGAGCAGGACTTGCTTTAGCATGGCTCTAATGTCCATGAGTACTTTCCTTGAGTGTGTCACTTATGAAGTTAGCTAGATGGTGCTTCAGCATGGTGTGAAGCTAGCCACCAGGTGGGCTGGCCCTGAGGCCTCTTGAAAAGTACAGGCCATGGTCAGTGCTGCCTTTGCTCTGCCTGAGGCCACTTGACATGAGCTACAAAGTGACACTCAGATGGCTTCTATTTGTGCTGGGCTTGGAGGTTTCTGAGGGAGTCCAAGCTGTGAACCAAGGCCAGCTGCCACTAGTGCCTAGGATCACTTAGCAAGAAGCACTGAGTATGCCATGGGATATGCTGCTTGTTTAGGGTTTGTGAACCTTTAAGAAATTTTAGAAAAGTACACAGCATTGAGCCAAGACAAGCAATTTGTATGGAAAATCCCTTGGTAGGAGCTTGGGTGGGTCAACATATTGGGTAAAGCAGATTTCAGAGATTATTCAGGGTAGGGTGAGCAGTGTTAGCCAGGTCAATGGAGACTCAGATATGGCACACAACTGTGTGTTCCAGAGAACGGCTCAGCAAAGAAGCAATGACCTCTGCCAATACTTCTATCTAGGAGAAAGCTGTCCCTCAGAAATTTCCCCAAAGCCAGATAATTCAGCTCCTCCCTATATGTCCCTAATGTCTTTTGAGCTGTTGCCCCACCACTTGAGTTCAGCAAAAGTGAGTCTAAATTCATGCACAGTCCCTTTAAGAGAAATGCCTGAGGCTCCAGTTGCTCTCCATTGCAGTCACAGTTTTCAAGTTTTCCACAGTCAAAAGTTGTAAGAACTTCTCTTTCTGGCACTGTATCCTTGTTCTGGAGATCCTGGTATGTGACTGGTTCCCCTCACTCCTCAGTATTTTGTATCAGAGACAGCCTTCACAATTTTTATCTGCTATACATGGATGAGAGACCAGTCCATTCTAGGTCTCTGGACTCTTCTACTAGTCATGACATGAGTTCATTTTTTTATATCAGTAGTTATAGGCCTTCCATTCAGCTAGATTTCAGGCAGTTTTTAATCATGACAGTTCTGTAGTTTAGTTGTAATTTTGATGTGGTCCTGAGAGAACAACTATAATGCATTTGTCTATTCTGCCATCTTGAACAGAAGCCTTACATGTTGAGCTTTAAATAAAGGAGATTTAAAGTCACCTATGCAGTGATGAAATGTTTTAAATAATGTGTTTGGGCCCTGGCTGGTAGCACAGTGGATAAGGTGCCAGCCTGTGAATCCAAAGGTCACTGATTCGATTCCCCAGCCAGGGCACATAACCAGGTTGCAAGCCAGGTCTCCAGCCAGGTTCATGACTGGAGGCAGGTAAAAGGCAACCATACACTGATGTTTCTCTCCCTCTCTGCCTCTCTCCATTCCTCTCTCTCTCTGGAAATAATAAATAAAATATTTAAAGTAAGTAAATAAAGTGTACTTTTAGCATCTAGAATAGTGTCAGACAAAAGGAAGGCACTCAACATATTTTTTATGGGGAATAAATTTTCAAACAATTAAATAATAGATGAATTAAAATGACTAAATTACTGGAGTAACTTTCTGCATACTATATTATCATTTTAAAACAAAAGTGTAATAAAATATTATTGAAAGTTGTGTGCAACTAGGCTGAATCTAGTAAGATTTTGACCTTTTACTGCTTAGCATCTTCTAGCTTAAGTGGCACTGCTACAGCATAAGATTATATTGAGGCTTGGAGTTTTGGGGGACTGACAGAGAACAGAAAAGCAGAGACTTAGTGATGTTTTTTTCTGCTTTTGATATTACATAACCACAGCAATATGTGGATGAATTATAATTTTGGGTACATCGCTAGAGAATATTTTTAAAAGATTTTATTTCATTATTTTTAGAAAGAGGGGAAGGGAGAGAGGCAGAGAGGGAGAGAGACATCAATGTATGGTTGCTTTTCACCTTCCTCCAGCCACAGACCTGACTGGAAACCTGGTTTGCAACCTTGTTATGTGCCCTGGCTGGGGAATAGAACCTGTGAGCTAGAGAATTTTTTAAAAAGATTTTCTACATTATTTTTAGAAAGAAGGGCAGGGAGGGAGGAAGAAAGGGAGAGAAACATCAATGTATGGTTGCCTTTCTCCTGCCTCCAGCTATGGACCTGGCTGGAGACCTGGCTTGCAATCTGGTTACCTGCCCTGGATGGGAATCAAACCAGTGACCTTTGGGCTTGCAGGCTGACTCCTATTCACTGAGCCACCAGCCAGGGCTTAGAGAGTCTTTTTAAAGAAGTTAAAATGACCACAGCTTTATTAAAAGTAAGTAAATGCAACATATAATATATACAGATGGCACATGGTGGCAATTGCAGACATTACAGTACTCCAACTCAAGTTCACAATTTACATATTTGCCACAGCCTTGGCTAAATCCTAAACTAGTGCAGAATTCAGCTGTGCTAGACAGCTGATATTATTAGCATGCTTAGATGTGGCATACGGGTTATTGATAGTCATGTGTTTTGTAGGCCCACAATTCACCATGACTACATTCTTAGCAAAGTGTTGCATAACAGCAAAAAGTGATTCTTCAGTGTATGACAGGTAATGTTATAGAACTGGGGTCCATTCACCATTATCAAGAATTTTCACCTCTAAACAAAAAGCTCCTGCTGCAATCTGAGAAGGAGGAAAGTACACCATAGTGTAGCCTAACATAGTTAATTCCATCAGGTATTTGGCCATAGTATGTTGCTCCACATCAACCTCTCCAATCTTAGATGCTCTCCAAAGGAAATACAGGTGTAGAGAGTGACCCAGACTAAACTTTAAAGCTCCCAGAATCTTTATTTCCATCTGTCTGATTTGGAGCTTAGTGTTAAGTGTTGTCAGTCACAAAGGCAAAGTCACCGATTTCTGGAGGGTACGTTTCTTCATATTTGCTCGCAATAAACATGGTAGTGACACCAACCAGTTGCAGCATCTTCTTGGGCACCAAGATACCCTGCATGAAATGATCATGAAATGATCAATAATGAAAACAGCTATATACATGGTCTCCTACAATAATCTGAATTTCATTTGAACCTGCACCAGCCAATCAATTAGGATGGCTCTCATGTTTCCAGTGACTTCACAACCCAGAAGATATTTCAGTTTGATTGTTTGCTCTTCCTCAAGTTTTCTCAGATGAATATAGATAGCTTTCACATAATCACCACAAGGGTTTGGATCAGCTCCATCTTCTGCATCCACATCATTCATGGCAAGAATTACATCAGAGAAAGCCTGACACAGATCTTTTTCTGCAAGGGCACAGCAACAAATTTTCATTGGGCTTGGAGAGAGAGTATCAACCAAAATAGGCTCGGGTGAAAGTTTCTCTTCTTTAACAGGCTCAGATTCTGGTGCCAGCTTGAGTGTCTTTTCCAGAGGCTTTGCTGGTTTTTTAGCAATAACTTTTCCAGCAGTCAAAGGTTTTGCCTCCTTTGTCAGAGGGAATTTCACCTGTTATTGTTCACTGACATTGTTTCCAATGTGTCCAAGCGCTGCCTTTGCTGTAGTCTGACCTTGGAGGCTGCAGCAATGGCCACAGGTATGTACATGTTTTGTGCCTGCCATACTGATCTTTGCCATGTTTTCAGCATTAACTTTTGGGTTTCTGGTGACTTGAAGCACCATGCCTTCCTCTTCACCAGGAAGAAGCTCAATGGGGAGAAACAGAAGCCCCTGAGTAACCAGGGACCTGAACCCAACACAGATCAACAACCATTCCTCTGCAGCATGCTTGAGAATTTTTTTGAACACTGAAATACAGCACTAGTTCTCTACCCTCCAATAAATCAACTTAGCTATGTGGGATAATTTTGCTGTCACTTCTCTAACTTTTTTTCATCATAAGTGAATCTTTCCAAATTCATTTACAGTCAAGGATTCCCCTTTGGATTGGAAGAATATCTTCAGTTGTCACCTCTAAAACCTTTAAAATTATTTTCTCGAACTTTTAGAGGAGGGAAGATGGCGACAGAGTAGAGAGCAGTGCTGATGGTGTTCTCAAGTACCAAAGCAGCTAGAGGACAGGATAAGGAGCGTGAGACGTCTTCAGGACCCTGGGGATTGGAACGGGCAGCATCTGGACACAGGGAAGCAGAGCCCAGAGGCAGAGGAGGCCAGCAGGACAGTAGGTGAGGCATTCCCGACCGACCAGCAGGCGGGCCGAGGTCGGCTCTGGGCAGGGGCGGCTCTGCCCAGAGGGGCGCGTTTGACTGGGGCCAGTTTCAGGCTCCCTGGTGACTGGAAGTCTCAGCAGTGAAGTGCGGGCGGCGAGGGCAAACACAGTAGGGAACGCAGAATTGAACTCTTGCAGGGGAGGGACTGTGAGAAACTCACTCCGGCAACGGGGAGAGGAGGCTCCGTGCGCGCAGGGCTAGAGGCGGAGGAGAAGAGTCCTGCGGGAAGCCGGAGCCGGAGACCGGGAAGTGCACCGGCCGGGGCAGCGAGCAGGCCGAAAATCGGAGCTGCTGGGCCGCTGGGGAAACAGCAGCTAGAAGCCCCTGCGAGGGGGGAGGCCCAGCCCTGCGCAACCACACAGGCCCCCAGGCTCCACGGGAAAATCCAAAAGGCGAGCCAGAGAGCCGGCAAGCCGGGAACTTGGACCGGGCTACCCGCCATTGCCTGGACAAAAGCCGCACCGCCCACGCCTGGGAGGGGCTCATCACAGAGGCCGCGTAAAGGACTCTGCGGAGAGCTGATTGGCTTGGAGGCGTGGTGCTCGTCCCGGAAGGGCGGGACAGGATAGGCGGACCCTGGACAGTGTTGACTGACAGGCCCGGCCTCCTCCCGGAACTGCAGGGATGGGGCCAGTCATCACAGGGACCAGCAAAGTTGCGGGCTGCCCTGCAGAAGTGCTGGGGGCTGTCCTGAGCAGGAAACTCCTCCAGGCTCCAGAACATCGGCAGCCCTAAAACCCAGCCAGGCTGCGGAAGGCCCAGCCTACCTGGGGGCGGACACTCAGAATCAGCCCTACTGTGACAATCAGAGGCCCTGCCATGCGCCAAGACCGGCTACAATATAGACTATAGACTGTAAAGTCCTGACCAAGAAAAAGAGGCAGCCTCAGGAAAGGGATTGCTGCCAATCTCAAGCACCTGAATTATACCGAGAGCAATATGAACTATTAAGCCTCAACATATCCTTTGCAAAAGTTACTCATCACATATTCTTAATCCCCCCCATACCTCAATCCACCTAAATATCCAAGACCCTC
>PVIW01014936.1:7165-21606 GCA_004026585.1 Noctilio leporinus | reverse complement strand
GAAAACAGTATGGGGTTTCCTTAAAAAACTAAGAATGGAACTGCCTTTTGATCCAGCAATTCCACTACTTGGACTATACCCAAAGAATCCTGAAACACCAATTCATAAGAACCTATGCACACCTATGTTCATAGCGGCACTATTTACAATAGCCAAGTGCTGGAAACAGCCTAAGTGCCCATCAGTGGATGATTGGATCCAAAAACTTTGGTACATTTACACAACGGAATTCTATATAGCAGAAAGATAGGAGGAACTCCTACCCTCTGCAACAACATGGATGGAACTGGAGAGTATTATGCTTAGTGAAATAAGCCAGTCAGTGAAGGACAAATATCATATGATCTCACCCATTATGGGACAATAATGAGCATAACTAACAACAAGCAATACAGAACCAAGTATATGAATACAAGGAATAGGCCTTCAGTGATCAGGGGGAAAGGGGTTGAGGGGAGGATGGAGGCAGAGGCAAGAAAGGGGAGCAGCTTAGACAAGAACCTAGTATAAAGGAACCATGGACATGAACAACAGGTGGGATTGACTTTGGGGGGAATGGGTGGGAGGTGAGGGGGTTAGAGGGGAGCAAAAAAGGGATGATTTTAATGCAACAACAAAAAATTTAAAAAAATAAGAAAAACTTTAATATGTACCTCACAAAGCTGAGTATTTATATGACTAATAAGCATGTTAAAAGGTGCAATGCCTTATTAGGTATTAGAGGATTGCTAATTTAAATCACAACATGATGCTAACATATCCACCAGTATATTTGACATTAAACAGAGTAAAATTTTCAATATCGAATTTTGAGCATTGTGTGTTACGCAATAGCACACATGTGTACAAATTCATGAAGCTGTATATTTATGATTTTTGCACAGTATATGAATTATATATCAAATATAGAAAAAGCAAAAGTAAAGGGCATATTTTAATTTAATTTTATTGTTGTTGTATTACATCCATCCCCTTTTTGCTCCCCTCTGTCCCCCTCCCCACCCAACCATTCCCCTCAAAGTCAATCATCAATCCCACCTGTTGTCCATGTCCATAGTTCTTTTATAGTAGGTTCTTTACTAAACTGCTCCACTTCCTTGCCTCTGCCTCCCCCATCCCCACCAATCCCTTCCCCCTAGTCACTGAAGGCCTGTTCATTGTATTCATATATTTGGTGGTTTTGCTTGTTGTTTTAATTTTGCTCATTATTGTCCTGTAATGGGTGAGATCATATGGTATTTGTCCTTCACTGACTGGCTTATTTCACTAAACATAATTCTTTCTAGATCCATCCATGTTGTTGCAAAGGGTAGGAGTTCCTTCCTTCTTTCTGCTGTATAGTATTCCATTGTGTAAATGTGCGAAAGGTTTTTGATCCAATCATCCACTGATGGGCACTTAGGCTGTTACCAGCACTTGGCTATTGTAAATAGTGCTGCTATGAACATAGGGGTGCATATTTTCCTATGAATTGGTATTTCATGATTCTTTGGGTATTATCCTAGTAGGGGAATTGCTGGATCAAAAGGCAGTTCCATTTTTAGTTTTTTGAGGGAACCCCATAATGTTCTCCACAGTGGCTAAACCAGCCTACATTCCCACCAACAGTGTATGAGGGTTCCCTTTACCCCACATCCTAACCAACATTTGTTTGTTGATTTGTTGATGATTGCCATTCTGACAGGTGTGAGACAGTATCTTATTGTGGTTTTAATTTGCATCTATCTGATGGCTAGTGAAGTTTAGCATTCTTTCATATGCCTCAGGGCCCTTTGTATATCTTCCTCAATGAGTTGTCTGCTTAGGTCCTTTTCCCATCTTTTAATGGGGCTGTGTATCTCCCTGGTGTTTTGTTCCATTACTTCTTTATGTTTTTTGAAGATCAGACCCTTGTCTGAGGTATCATTGGCAATTATGTTTTCTGATACAGTTGGTTCTCTTTGAATTTTCCTGGTTTTTCTTCAGCTGAACAGAAACTTTTCAATTTCATATAGTCCCATTTTTTTATTTGTTCTCTTATTTCGTTTGCCCTTGGTGAAGTATCAGTAAACATATTTTTGCATAGGATATCAAAAAGTTTACTGCCTATATTTTTCTCCTGGACCTTTATGGTGGCACTGCTTATGTTTAAGTCCTTTATCCATCTTGAATGTATTCTGTTCTATGGTGTAAGTTGGTGGTCTAATTCTATCTTTTTGCATGTTGCTGTCCAGTTCTCCCAACACCGCTTATTGAAGAGACTGTTTTTACTCCATTTTATGTTCCTTTCCCCTTTGTTGAATACTGATTGACCATAGAGTCCTGGGTTTATTTCTGGACTCTCTATTCTGTTCCATTGATCTATTTGTCTATTCTTATGCCAGTACCAGACAGTTTTGATGACAGTAGCCTTGTAGTATTTTTTGACATCTGGTATTGTGATTTCTCCTACCTTTTTCTTCTTTCTCAAGATTGCTGTAGCTATTTGTGGGCTTTTTTGGCTCCATATTAACTTTGGAAGTATTTTTTCTATTTCTGTGAAGTCTGTCATTGGTATCTTAATTGGGGTTGCATCAAATCTATAGATTGCTTTGGGTAGTATGGACATTTTAATGATGTTAATTCTTCCCATCTATGAACATGGTATATGCTTCCATTCATTTGTATCTTCCTTGATTTCTTTCTTCAATGATCTGTAGTTTTCTGAGTAAAGGTCTTTTACCTCCTTAGTTAAGTTTATTTCTAGGTATTTTATTTTTCATGTTGCTATGGTAAATGGGATTTGTCTTCTCACTTCTAGTTCTGATGTTTCATTATTGGTATACAAAAATGCTTTTGAAGGGAAGCAAAAAAGGGGATGGATGTAATAAAACAACAATAACATTTTTAAATATTTTAAAATAAAATGTTTTAGATTTCTGGATATTGACTTTATATCCAGCTATTTTGCTAAATTTGCTCATTAGGTTAAGTTTTTGGTGGAGCCTATTGGGTTTTGTATGTAAACTATCATATCATCTGCAAATAATGACAGTTTGACTTCCTCTTTTCCAATTTTGATACCTTTGATTCCTTTTTCTTCTCTGATGGCTATAGCTAGAACTTCCAAGATGATGTTGAACAGAAGTGAAGAAAGTGGACAGCCTTGTCTCATTCCTGATCTTAGGGGAAAGCTTCTAGATTTTGCCCATTGAGTATGATGTTGGCTTCAGGTTTCTCATATATGGTCTTTATGATGTTGAGGTATTCTCCCTCTATTCCCATTTTTCTGAGGGTTTTTATCATAAATGGTTGTTATACTTAATCAAATGCTTTTTCAGCATCTATTGATATGATCATATGGTTTTTGTCTTTCAAATTGTTGATGTGGTGTATTACATTTATTCATTTATGAATGTTGTACCATCTTTGCACCCCTAAGATGAAACCCACTTGATCATGTTGTATGATCTTTGTAATATACTCCTGAATCCTGTTGGCCAATATTTTGTTGAGAATCTTAGTTTCTATATTCAACAGAGATATTGGCCTATAGTTTTCTTTCTTAGTTGTGTCTTACCTTGGTTTTGGGATTAGAATAATATTGGCCTCATAGAAAGAGTTTGGGAGTCTTCCCTCTTCCTGGATTTTTTGGTATAGATTAAGAATAATAGGATTTAGTTCTTCTTTAAATGTTTGGTAAAATTCACCTGTGTATCCTTCTGGTCCAGGACTTTTATGCTTTGGGAGATTTTGGATTACTTCATCAACTTCACTAGTTGTTATTGGCCTATTCAGGCTTTCTGTTTCTTCTGGATTCAGTTTTGGTAGATTATACATTTCCAGAAATGTGTCCTTTTCATCCAGGTTGTCATATTTCTTATCATATAGTTGTTTGTAGTAATTTCTTACAATCCCTTGTATTTCTGAAATATCAGTTGTGATTTCTCTTTCATTTCTGATTCCATTTATTTGGGTCCTCTCTCTTTTTTTTTTTTTTTTTGATGAGTCTGGATAAGGGCTTGTCAATTTTGTTTATTTTTTCAAAGAACCAGCTACTGGACTTGCTGATTATCCAAATTGTAGTTTGAATCTCTAAGTTATTTAGTTTTGCTCTGATCTTGGTGATTTCCTTCCTTCTACTTGCTGTGGCTTTGTTTGTTGTTGCTCCTCCAGTTCTTGCAGCTTTATGGTTAGGTTATTTGTGTCAACTTCTTGTGACCTTTTTAGGTAGGCCTATATTGCTATGAATTTCCCTCTTAGGAGTGCCTTTGCTGTGTCCCATAGGTTTTGGATTGTGGTGTATTCATTGCCATTTGTTTCCAGAAACTTTTTGATATCATATTTGATCTCATTGTTAACCCATTCATTACTTAAAGGCATGTAATTCAGTTTCCATGAGTTAGAGTGTTTTTGGTTTTTGACTTTGAGCTTGGTTTCTAATTTCAAGCAATTGCGGTCTGAGAAGATGCTTGGTATGATTTCAATTTTTCTATATTTGTGGAGGCTTGTCTTGTGACATACCATGTGGTCTATCTTGGAGAATGATCCATGTGCGTTTGAAAAGAATGTGTATGTTGCTCCTTTGGGATAAAAGACTGTATACATCAGTTAGGTCCATTTCCTCTAGAGTGTTGTTCAATGCCACAACATCTCTGGGGATTTTTTGTTTGGAAGATCTGTCTATTGTTGATAGTGGGGTATTAAAATCCCCTACTATTAGTTTGTTGCTGTCTATATCCTTCTTGAAGTCCTCCAAGAGTTTCCTTATATATTTGGGAGCTCCTACATTGGGTGTGTGTATGTTTACCGACATCATTTTTTATTCATGGATTGTTCTCTTAAGTATTATGAAATTTCCATCTTTATCTTTTTTTATGGCCTTCATCATAAAATCTATTTTGTCTGAAATCAGTATTGCTACTCCAGCTTTTTTTTTTTTTCATGTCCATTTGCATGATATATATTTTTCCATTCCTTCACTTTCAAGCTGTGTCGATCTTTTGTTCTCAGATGGATCTCTTGAAGACAACATATATGTGGGTCATGTTTTGTTATTTATTAACCTACCCTATGTCTTTGGATTGGTGCATTAAATCTATTTACATTTAAGGTTATAACTGATTGATATTTATTGCCATTTTCCTCTCTTTGCCTTTGTGTTCCTCTTTGGCTCTCTCTGTTTCTTCTTCTTCTTCTTCTTCTTTTTTTTTAAGCAGACCCATTAGCAGTTCTTGCAATGCTGGTTTGGTAGAGGTATATTCTTTTAGTCTTCTTTTGTCTCGGAATCTCCTTATTTCTCCTTCTATCTTGAATGAGAGCCTTGCTGGATAGAGTATTCTTCATTGCAGGCCTTTGTTTCCCACTACTTGGAACATTTTTTGCCATTCCCTTATGGCTTAAATTGTTTCTTTTGAATAGTCATTTGGTAGCCTAATTGGGTCTCCCTTATATGTTATTTGCTGTTTCTCTCTTGATGCTTTGAAATTACCATTATAAGTATACTGTGTCTTGGCGCTGGTCTCTGTGGGTTGGTCTTCTTTGGGACCCTCTGTGTTACCTGAACTTGAATAACATTTTCAACTTTTTCACTCATCATGTTAGGGAAATTTTCTTTCATTACTTTTTTTAACAGGTTTTCTATTCCTTGACTTTCTTCTCCTTCTGGTATTCCTATGATAAGGATGTTATGATGTTTTACATTGTCCTGCACCTCTCTTAAAAGCTCTTCATTCTTGTTCAGCCTTTTTTCTTTTTCTTGTAGTCTCTTGGCATATTTGTCTATGTTGTCCTCCAACTTGCTGATCCAGTCCTCTGCTTCCTCTAGCCTACTGTTTATTCCTTCTACTATATTCTTCAATTCAGAAATTGTGTTCTTCATTTCCTCCTGGCTCTTCCTCATAGTTTCTAAATCCTTTTTGATGCTGGTGTAGCTCTCGGTAAGCTCCTTGTAACTTTCCTGGGGTTGTTTATAGTTTTCTTTGAGCTGACTGAGCTCATGGAGCTTCTCTATCATCATTCTTTTGAATTCCATATCTGATAGGTCTTGTGCCTCTGTTTCATTTGGTGATCCTTCTGGGGATTCTTTCTTTCCTTTTGGTGATGGACTGATTCTTTTTACCCCCATTTTGGGTGTCTATTGTTGCTTGATTTTTTTTGTTTGTTTGTTTGTTTTTTGTTTTATTTTTTTATTATTTTTTTTTCTTAGATTAATCTGCTTTGCTCTCTTGCCTTTGTTGAGCACCCTTCTGTGTTAGGAGATTTGTGGAGTTCAGTATTGCAGTCTCTTAGATTTTCTCTCCTTGTTGCTCTTGGGGTTGCCTTTATGTTGTTAACTTGTGCTGTCTGGTTGTATTTTGTATTGGTTGTGTATGTTGCTCATTGCCTTCCAGTTGGCTGATTGCAAGACACTCCTTCTATCCTTTCTCATACACTTTTTTTCAGCTGCTCCTGCTTTCCTGTAGGTCTCTGCAGCCTCTGGCAACAATTTAGTTGTATCTTCACCTTCCAGTTTTTTATCCATCTAAAGGTTACTTTTGTACTTAATTTTATGTTGAGATTCAGTTTTACTTTTATTTGTAATCATCTTCTTTGCTTCTTGAAATCATTTTCCTTTTATTTTGCATTAATTTACATTTATTCATGGGCCTGAATTCCCAATTTTATTCTATTTGTTTTTGTGCCAGTCCTACACTGTTGCTATTTTGCGGCTTTGCCGTATGCCTAAATATCAGAGAGAGTGCATTCTCTATCTCAGTTTTTTCTTACTTCAAGTTAACTCAACTGTGTCCAGATCTTTATCCTTTAATAGACATTAGAATAGGTTGAACTCTTTTAAAAACTAACCATAATTTTTACTCAGATTGCATTAAATAATGTTTATTATTCAACTGCTTTAATTTTTATAGTTTATATTTCATTTGGTTCTTTTTATAACTTCCTCCTGCTTCACATTAATAATATGCTCACTAATGCCTTAGAGGTATTATTACACTTATTTTACATTTGTTTTTCATCCGATCTAATAATTCTTTTTGCAATTTTTTCACATGATGTTTTAAGTGGTTGTTTTTTCATGTCTTTTGGCATATGACTTTGTTTTCTTAGGAATATCAGTTACTCTTTCCTCTAATTTGCATAGGAAAAGGGTAAAAAATAAACTCTAGCTTTCATTTTCCTAGGCAGTTTGGAGGAGAGTAGATTTTGAACCCACAGAACTCCACTGATCACCATCACTTTAAAGTCAAATTTTAATGGGAAGGTGGGGAAGGAAAGAGCAGGGGAGAAAATGGGATGAATGTAATAAAACAACAATATAATAAATAAAGTCCAATTTTAGGTCAGGAAGCCATTTATACATTTATCCAAAGAAACAGCTCTGAAATTTGGGAAGGTGATGAGTAGTGGCAGATGTCAATGGCTTAGGCTGGTTACTACATTACTCTGCAGGGCTTTTATGAAGTTCTTTTATTTCCCTGTTAATGTTGGGTGTATTATGATGATAGCACCTAAATAAAACTTTCCAGCTGAATGAAAAAAGACAGGGGAATATAAAATACTCTTGATTGACATGTAAATTGCAGGGGGTATACATTTGTTGAATTCATTGAGCTATATACACTTGGGATTTGTGTACTGCACTGCATGAACAAAATACTTAGAAAAGATAAGATATCTCTTATCATCACATTTATTTAAGTTATTAAACATAGATTTGGGAATGCCAGCTGTTAAAGTAAATTGTAAAACTAAATAAGAATATAAATATTAGAAAAATGTAGTATTATATTTGTTAGCTCTTATCATATTTCTTCTGGAGTCCCCAAAACCTCATTGAAAAATATATTTTAGAATTACTGAGTTTAGTAAGATTGCCAGTAAATCAATAAACCTATCGGGAGCACAGTTCAAATACTTACAACATGTATACCTAATGAAAATGGGTGAAAGAAAATAAACTGTTAGAAAGGTAATTTTAAAAACTTTTATGTTATTAAATTTGGATTAAACAAGTGTTATACAAGGTCTGTCTGGGAAAAGTCAAATGATTGTTAAGATAATAAATATAGTTTGTATGACAATGATATAACCTGGCAGCTAAGAAGAATGGACTGGTTTGCACATACATGAACAATGATGACTTCACTGTACTAGTCAGTAAGGGTGATAGATGCCTGTTGAATGAGCATGTGTACTGTGTGACTATGGCAATTCAAAATGACTAAGCAAGTAGAGCAATGAGTCTGAATCAAATTTTGTATTAAGTTTAAGCATCCTTCTGGGAACACTATTCAAATGATTCAGAGGGCCACTGCTATGGACAACTGGGGATTGGCAGCTTTATCATGAAAGTATGCCCACACTTGCATCACAGCTAGTGCAGAGTTTTTTGATAAAACATCAAATCACCCTGGTGACTCAGCCTCAGCCCAGATTTGGCACCCTGCCATTTCAGGATTTTCCCAAAACTAAGATCACTTTAAAAAGTGAAGATATTTCAGACCATTGATGAGATTCAGGAAAACACAATGGGGCAGCTGATAGTAATTTGGAGAACTGTGTGAGATCCCAAGGTGCCTACTTTGAAGGGGACTGAGTCATCATTGTTCTAGTACAACGTTTCTTGTATTTTATATCTTCTTCAGTAACGTCTGTGTATTCTGTATTACATGGTTGGATACCTTCTGGAAAGACCTCAGTAAACATCTGTAATATGGAATATTATACTTTACATTTCAAGAAGAAAAAACACAGATTAATAAATCATAAAACTTTTATTTTATATTTTTCTCACTTGGAGATGCTAATTTATACCTAAAAATTACTCACTTTATATCAAAACCTCAATATAAAGATCTATATTCCTATTGTAATGTGCAGAATAGAATTCAACCTTGAATCCCTTAACTGGGAGCACTATTTAATTTTGTGTCATATTTCATGAAAGAAAAAAGTTGTTCACAAACTTAGGAAGTTCTTAGCCTAACAAAATGTTCATACAGTGATTTCTCAATTCAGGGCAATTACACC
The DNA here is from genome assembly GCA_004026585.1 of Noctilio leporinus. Taxonomy (NCBI): domain Eukaryota; kingdom Metazoa; phylum Chordata; class Mammalia; order Chiroptera; family Noctilionidae; genus Noctilio; species Noctilio leporinus. Next base: position 12,618 of record PVIW01014936.1, on the reverse strand, counting down.
AGAATTCCATAATTCTAAAAATATTCATACATAAATATGTACCACAGTATTGTACTAAGTTCAGTATAAAACTAATTTACCTTATTAATTATTAAAAAACCTCCAAATAAAAGTTTTGAAATGATCCTATTGTTAATAGAAGTAGAAATGTATATATAAATTGAAGCTGGTAAAAGCTTTTTGGAGGGCAGTATTCAAATATATGCATATGCATTTGTGTAAACGTAAATGATCATACAGGTGCCCTCTCTATTAATATTTTTATTCACTTGGCCCAGCATTTTTTTCTATGGAATTATATCATGTTTCTATCATAATCATTTCATTGTCAAAACAAACACCAAAAAATGACAACCTAGAAATGTAATTGACCCAACAGAAGAGAACTCAAAACCTAAGAGAAACATGTGAGGTCATACATGAGACAGATCAGCCACAGGGAGCCTTGCAAACATAGGCAGCTTTTCTTCTACCCTTCACTTTGTCTGAGAGCACCTGGGAAAAAACTTTCTAAGATAGGGGTGTGGAAAGGGCTAAAGAAATAATCACTGATTATGCAAAGATGCATCTAACATTTTATAAAATTAATATTGTATACAATATCTAAATTTATCATCTAAATTGTAATCCCACATAATGGCAAATATATAGCCATTTAAGTTATGTCAGAGAAGAATATTTAATAAAGTAAAAAATCAGGGTGAAGGTTGGTTGGAAATGGATAAGAAGGATAATGGGGACTACTATATGATAGAGTAAGCAATACAAATGTTTTAAAAAATAAAGAAGCATTTATTATATAACCTCTCCTGTCATAGAAAAATGTAATATTTTTCATAAAAAAGGGTAAATGTGGTATAAATTAAATTTACATTTAAATTATAAGCATATCCTGCAAATGACCTGGTTTCACCAGCATGTGACTAAAGATTAAGGGGACATTTTCTTTTCATGCCCAATAACAATATGGCAGTCTCTAAAATTCTCATAACTACTTTGACCACACAAAGTTATCATTTCAGCTCTTTATGAGGGTCCTCTTTCTTGGTATTTCTGGGGACTCTTATTGGTTGGCTTTCACAGCTCAGCCAGAGATTTGGACCCCTACACTATTCTCTTGTCCCTTTGCTCTCCTACAAATGCCTCCTGGAGTCTCAAAGACTGGTTGCTTCATGCTTCCTGATCCCTGCTTAGAGCTGTGGCTCCACTGTGGGGCCAGACACTACTCCATTAACTAAACATAAGGAGAAAGAAGGGCTATAATTTTCTATGAGACATTAATTTAATTTCATATATAAATAAAGGTAATATAACAAAGATTATCAGAGACCTAGATATGTATATACAACAATTTCAATCAGAACAGCAAGAAGAAAAAAATAATCAAAGAAAACAAGAATAGGCTAAGGAGCCTCTGGTTTAGTGGAGATGTATACTTTTAGACTTCTTTCATCTGAAAAACTCCTTATTTCTCCTTCAATTTTGAATGACAGCCTTGCTGGGTAGAGTATTCTTGGTTTCAGGCCTTTGTTTTTCATTGCTTAAAAGACAAAGAAGAGCATTACATAATCATAAATGTGTCAATCCAAGAAGTGGATATAACAATTGTGGATATTTATGTATCCAATATAAATGCTCATAAACATAAGCCCTGGCTGGTAGCACAGTGGATAAGGCACCGGCCTGAGAACCCAAAGGATGCAGGTTCAATTCCACAGCCAGGGCACATAACCAGGTTGCAACCCAGGTCTCCAGCCAGGTCTGTAGCTGGAGGCAGGTGAAACACAACCATATATTGATATCTCTCTCTCTCTCTGCCTCTCTCCCTTCCCCTCTATCTAAAAATAATGAAATAAAATCTTTAAAAAAAAAGCTCATAAACATATAAAGCAAATATTAGGGAGAAATCCACAGTACTGAAATATGGCATTAAATGTCACATTAGACCACATCAACTTAATAAACATTTATTAAATATTTCACCTCTGAACTCCAGAACACACATTTTTTTCAAGTACACATGAAATGTTCTCCATAATGGATCATATATTAAGCTACAAAACAAGTCTCAATAACTTCAAGAAGGTCAAAGTCATATCAAGCATGAAACTGGAAATCAACTACAAGGGGAAAATGGTAAAACACACACACACACACACACACACACACACACAAATACATGGAGACTAAACAAAATGCTACTAAATGACTAATGGATCAAAGAGGAGATCAAAAACTATTTTGAGGCAAAAGTAAACACAACTTTTCAAAATGTATGTGAGGTAACAAAAGCATTCTAAGAGGGAAATTCTTAGCTATACAGGCTTGTATAAGGAAAAAAAGGGGAAAAACTGCAAAACATTCTTTCTTATACTTAAAGGAACTAGAAAAACAAACAAACAAGCAAACAAAATAAATAAAAGAAAGTAAATAATTACAATCAGAGCAGAAATAAACTAAAAATGAACAAAATTAGAAAAACATCAATGAAACTAAGAACTGGTTGAAAACATAAATAAATAAAATTGACAAAAGTTTTAGCATATTCTTCAAGAAAATAATAGAGTTCAATAAACAAAATCATATAAGGAAAACATTACAATGGACACTACCTATGTACAAAGAATTGTTAAAGAATACTACAAACATATGCCAAAATATTTGACAATATTGAAGAACTAGATAAATTTCTATAAGTGTATAACCTTCCAAGATTAAACCCAGGATAAATAGAAAATGTGAACAAACTTATTAGCAGAATAAAATTTAAGTAGTAATGAAAAATTCCCAACAAATAAAAGTCCAGGACAAGACAAGTTTTAGAAGCAGCCCAAACTGCCCATCAGTATATGAGTGAATAAAAATGCTGTGGTATATTTACATGGTGGAATACTAACCAGCTGTAAGAAAGAAGGAACTCTTACCCTTTGCTAGAGCAAACACACCAATGACCAGTTGGTTGTTATTTGAAACATAAATTGTAACAAAATCTATATATTACACAACCACAAATAAGCATATATTTTGTAACAGTGAATAAGAAAAATAACATGTATTCTATGTAATATATATATATATATATATATATATATATATATATATACATTTTCTTACTTTTTTTCTTCTTCTTAACTGCATTTGATTTTCCTGAGTTATTGATTTTCCTAAGTAACATGATTTTCCCATACTGAGAAATAATTCTAATCTAAGAAAACTTAACCCACAGTAATGTATATACAAGTAATATACAAAATTATACTTCATTGAGTAAAATCTATTTATAACAAGATCATTTTAAAGCATTCATAAGTTAAAGTTGGTTCTTATCCATTCTTTTGATTATCCTATATCTTTTGATTATGCATTTAATCCTTTTAGCTTTTCTTTTTAAGATTTTATTTATTATTTTTAGAGAGAGGGGAAGGAAGAGAGGCAGAGAGGGAGAAAAACATCAATGTATGGTTGCCTCCTGCCTCCAGCTACAGACCTGGTTATTTGACCTGGTTGGGGAATCAAACCAGCGATTCCCAGGCCCACACCTTATCTACTGTTCCATCAGCTAGGGTTAATCCATTTACCTTTAAGACTGTTATTGATATGTCCTTATTCATTATCCATTTTTCCCTTTTTCCCTGTGTTCTTGTCTGTCTCTATTTCTTCGTCTTCTTAAGACAGACCCTTCAGCATCTCTTTCAATGCTGGTTTGGTGGAGATGTATACTTTTAGACTGCTTTCATTGGAAAAAGATCCTTATTTCTCCTTCAATTTTGAATGACAGCCTTGCTTGGTAGAGTATTCTTGTTGCAGGCCTTTGTTTTTCATTGCTTAAAATATTTTTTGCCATTCCCTTCTGGTTTATTGTGTTTCTGTGGAGAAATAAGCTGATAATCTTACGGGAGCTCGCATGTATGTTATTAGCATACAAGCTAATATGATACAGATGTTATTGCATTTCATGGTGTCTTGCAGCTCTCTTAAAACCTCTTCATTCTTTTTCAGTCTTTTTTCATTTTGTTGCACTGCCTGGGAATTTTTTTCTACATTGACCTCCAGCTTGATGATCCGATCCTCTGCTTTCTCTAGCCTGCTTTTGATTCCTTCTACTGTGTTCTTCAATTCAGAAGTGGTATCCTTCATTTCATCCTGGCTCTTATTGATGATTTCTATGTCCTTTTTATTGCAGGTGTAGTTCTCAGTAAGTTCCTTGTAGCTTCCCTGGAGTTCTTCGTTGTTCCCCTGGAGTTGTTTGTATTTTTCTTTGAACTCACTGAGCTCATTGAGTTTCTCTATCGTTATTATTTTGAATTCCATGTCTGATAGTGGGGCTTGCTTCTTTTTCATTTTGCACTCTTCCTGGGGATTCATCCTTTCCTTTCACTGAGGGTTTACTTCTTTGTCTCCCCATTTTAGGTGACTCATTTGTTCCTGCTTCTTGGGTTGGTCTGCTTTGACTTACTGTCTTAGTGGTGTGAGGAGAAGTGCACATTTTACTTTCTGGCTCTTCACTTGGTGATCTCAGCTCATGTCCCAGTCTTGACCTAGTCAGCCAGTGGGACCCTAATAGATAGAGATCCACTGTTTTTTGACTATCTCCTTTAGTTGTTAATCCAACCAGTCTGTGATCAGTGGTCAGTTTTAGGCACCTCTATGGGGGGAGATTTATTCAGTTGTTAATCCAATCAACCTGTAATCTGAAGTCAGGTTTAGGCACTGCTGGGTGGGGTGAATTAATTCCTATGAGTGGGGGCTGTAGCTTCCCCTCAGGCTCCCACCCTTTGGAGAAGAGTGGTCTGCTGGCTGTATGGGGGATGGGTCTGTACTGGATTTACTGGCTGCTCCCTCAACTCTCCCCCTAAAGCCACTGACTCAAACTTTCCCCAAGAACCTCTAGTCCAATCTGCCCTTTCTCTGGGGTAGGTGGGCGCTTCTGTATTTTTGTGCGTAGTTCCTTTAAGAACTCAGTCTCAGGGTGTGCAGATGGGGGAGCAGGCATGTACACTTCGGAGGATTTCAAAATTATCTAAAAATACAGGTAGTTCTCACTGCTAGCTTTGATCTGCATTGGTCGGGTGGTTCAGTCGGTTGGAGCTCCTCCCGTGTCCCCCACCCCCAAATGAAAAATCCAGGAAGTAAACAAAGTGCACCTCTACACCGCAGAAGGTCACACCACTAAGACAGTAAGTCAAACCAGACCAATCCAAGAAGCAGAAACAAACAAGAGCCACTTAAAATGGGGGGACAAAGAAATAAACCCTCAGCAAATGGAAAGGAGGAATCCCCAGGAAGAGTGCAGAATGAAATAGAGGCAAGCATCCTATCATACAGGGAATTCAAAAAAATGATGATAGAGAAACTTAATGAGGTCATCAAGCTCAAAGAAAACTACAAACAACTCCAGGTAAGCTACAAGGAACTTACTGAGAACTACGCAAGCATTATAAAGGACAAAAAAA
>PVIW01014935.1:0-21508 GCA_004026585.1 Noctilio leporinus | reverse complement strand
AGCCATCTAATCCCTTTCTTCTTATTATTATTTTCATTTTTATTTCTTTTTTCCTTTTACTTTTTTTTTTTTTCCTGCTAAAAGCCCACAGGTCCAGAATACAACCAGACAGCACAAATAAAGGACACAGCAAGAACAGCAAGTGGAGAAAACTTGGGAGACTGCAACATTGAACTCCACAAATCTCCTATCACAGAAGGGTGCTCAACTAAGGCAAGGAAGCAAAGCAGGTTAACCCAAGGAAAAAAACAAAAACTAAAAAGCAAGCAATAACAGACACCCAAAATGGGGGGGAAAAAGAATCAGTCCACCACCAAAAGAAAAGGAATCCCCAGAAAGACCACCAAATTAAAGAGAGGCACACAATATATCAGATAATGAATTCAAAAGAATGATGATAGAGAAGATCAGTGAGCTCAGCCACATCAAAGAAAACTATAAAAAACTCCAGGAGAACTACAAAGAACTCCAGGGAAGTTACAAGGAACTTACTGAGAGCTACAACAGCATGAAAAAGGACATGGAAACTATCAATAAGTGCCAGGAGGAAATGAAGAATACAATTTCTGAATTGAAGAAAACAATAGAAGGAATCAACAGTAGGCTAGAGGAAGCAGAGGACCGGATCAGCGAATTGGAGGATAATGTAGACAAATACTCCAACACAGTACAAGAGAATAAAAAAAAGGCTGACTAAGACTGAAGAGGGTTTAAGAGAGCTGCAGGACAACATGAAATGTAAAAAAAAAAAAAAAAAAAAAAAAATCAATGACCATAGAAGTGAGTGTTTCTGTGTACCAGTAGACTTTTACAAAAATGTTCAAAGCAATTCTCTTCATACTACAAAAGACTTGAACAATCTAATGTGCATCCAAACAATATTAGCATAAGACTGGGATTCTACATAGCAATGAAAAATAATAAATTATTGATGCATGAATCTCAGAGGCATATGCTGAATGAGAGGAGATGGGCAGAAAATGTAGTTTTTTCACTTATAGGAAGTTTCATGTGAGGCACATATAATCCATGATGATCGTGGTAAGAATACCAGTTATCCTTGGAGTAGGAAATAGGATCCTTCAGTGCTGCAGAAAATATTATATATCTTATTGTAGTGGGTGGTTGTACAAGTACAGAAATTATTAAAATTTGTCAACTGAAAAGAGTTCTGGATTTTATTCATATAAATTGTATCTACCCAAATAATTAAGAAGCAAATAAAATATTTTGTGGAACATGAGCATGTTTATAAAAGTCAAATATTTTAATAAGGTTAAAGATAAAAGGAACAACAAATATCTATGTATTTGCAAATAAGTGCTTAGTTGAAATACCAAATGATAGGACTCTGAACTTACCCAGTTTACATTACTTGAATATGAATTGTGTCTTGGTAAACTTTTATTCTTTCAAATTTGAGACTCCTATAGAGTAATTGCTGATTTCACCTGTAAAAAGAGTATATGAAAATAAAAACATTTTAATGAATTCAGAAATTAGGAAATGGGGGGGACCTCCAACCCATAAAGATTCCCTGGTGCCCTGGATGAAATGAACCTTCCCAGGCAGCTCATGCTAGGGAAGAGGAGGCAGGCCAGCATCTGATAAAAAAAAGGCCTCAATGGCCCACCTCAATAGTTTTTACTGATTACACAAGGTTGGGTATGCATATACACACCACAAATAGTTACCATCAAAGAGTATTCAATACAAAGGGAGTTGTTAAATTTAGATAACAATAGAAGGAATGCAACCATCTGCTTCAGGCTGTGGCCTATTAGACAAGGTGACTGACTCCCAGGACTCCAGGTGGCCCATAGAATTTTAGGGAGGGTAAGTTAAGGTTCAAGTGGGTTAAGGTTTAACATCTCCCATGGGCTCTATACAGAAGTCAAGGAAGTTTAGGTCACAGCACAGACTTCAAAGGATGTATGGAATATTCCCAAAGCTAGATTCATACTCGGAGTCCTTGGAGCATCAGGTCCTATATGCACCCAGCTTTGTCAGGTCTTACAGGCTTGGCCTGCCCTGTGTGGAGCTCCATGCCCCAACACTTTCCAGGGGAACCCCAACATTGAAGTATTCTTTAAGGAAAATGTGAATCAGACATATGAAGGCTCATGATAAGTTTTGGTTCCACATATTCAGTGTTCTTAAATTTTTTAGACACAGAGTAGGAAGAATTGTTAAACCAAGAAAGAAGTAATTGGAATGCCATCTATTTGAGGTTGTAGAATAGAAGGCACATTCTTTATTTTACTGCTAAGAAGGAGCTTCCCAATTTCCTTGCTATGAAAACCGCTTTTACATTTCAGTGGGCACTAATGATTAATGAAATTAGAGAATTATTTAAAAAGATCCATAGTGTACTTAAATAAAATGAGCAGAAGTAAATATTAAAAAGAAAAATCTTCCATCAATTATTAAATAAATCAGTGTGATCATTTTGTTAATTAGGAGGTGAGTAGATACATAGCTCCCTAATACAGGTCACCATTAGTAGGTAATGACAATAGAAGCAAGACAATCTATCCTAACCAGAAAGATCTACAGGGAAGAGTAAACTGGATTTACTATAATTTGTTCATTGTTTTGCTTCCCAGGTTTTTTTATATCACTTTTGAAACTATGCAAATGAGAAATATTTTTTTCTTATCTACTCCTGCATCTTCTAGAATATCATTCCTCCTCACACTTTCCCCCAAGAATCAAGTGTTTCCTTTCTGAGTGAAATAGATAGTATTTTATATTAAAAATGGGATACATTACATAAACACTATTCTGTATTACAAATTAGTTTTGCTGGCTTAGTGTTAGAGCTCAATACACATATTGAACGCTATTTGAAATGGTTATCACAATCTAATCTAAACTTAGTTTATTTTCAGTCTTGTATAAACACTGTCAAAACTGAATAACAAAGATTTTAAAAGAAAACCTTTAGAAAGTATTTAAAAACAAAATTACTTTACAATGTCCTAAATGTAGCCAATCTGGCACAACCCCTAGGATGAAAAGGCCAAGAGGCTAATCATCGTCCAACTTATTCACTTTCCCTACCAAGTTGTTACCACTTGTCTTTTTAAAAAAAAAACAACATATTTTATTTGTTATTTCTAGAGAGAGGGGTGGGGAGAGAGTGGTATGGAGAGAGGCAGAGAGGGAGAGAGACATCAAGGTATGGTTGCCTTTCATCTGCCTCCAGCTATGGATCTGGCTGGAGACCTGGCTTACAACCTGGTTATGCGCCCTGGCTAGGAATCAAACCAGCAAACTTTGGGTTTGCAGGCTTGCACCTTATCCACTGTGCCACCAGCCAGGGCTACTTCTGTCCTTTTTTGAAAAAATAAGAAACCTTAAAGAAGTATTACCTCTTATGATACTTGGTATCTATAGATTATACATTTTATGTTAATTAGAAACCTAATTTTTATGTGCTTATCACAAAATAAATATAATTTCATTAAAATCCAATTAGATTCAGACAGTATCTGTAAAGACTATGGAATCACTGCTATTTGAACACAGGCAGTTTTGTTCTGTTTTCATTACTTGAATAAAAACCACCATAACAAACAAGCAAGGGGGAAAAAAATGAGATTACAGATATACTTGCACTTTGAATAGTATTTTGTAGGGAAGAAAACAACATAGAATATTACATGTTTCACAGACCACAATTTAGTTGAGTTAATTATAATGACTCTTATTTGTCTCCCTCTCAGGAAAGTAACCTTCAGTGAGAGAGAGAGAAAATCTAGTTCAATATTGTATTAGGACCATTTCAAGATATAAATTAATTATGACTATATATTTATTAAAAAAATAAAACACAAGTTAAGACTAAGACCAAAAATCCTTCATGACATTTGTTATTTTTATTTCACTCTGCCTGGTGAGCTAATGGACAGAGACATGGAAAATGTACAAAACAGAGATCTTGGGAGCTGACCTTGAAGAATCCAAGTGAGAAATCTAAAGCAATCAGAATTTAGTGTACTGCTCTTGGTGAAGAGTCACTGAAGGGATGTTCTGAGTTTTTGTGACAGGCTTAGCACAGATCTTGCCATATATTAAGAATGTAATATGTACCTCTTTCTCTGAGGCAGGTTGTAAACTAACAGCATTCTGAACATATTTTGAAAGCTAGAGCTGCAAACTCTCAAGAGCTGCCTCCGGTTTAGCCTGGCCCACCACATGCCAGCTGTGTTATGTTAAACCCCTGAATCAGCTGCTGGTCACTTTCCTTTTTTTATCTGTAAAATGCTGGTTAATAATAGAATCTACCTCAAAGAGGTTTTGAGTCTAAATATGATAAAGTACTTAGAGCATTTTATGGCACTTACTAGCACACTGGTACTTATGCTTGCTACTGCTACTTTAGAGTCTATAGTAACAATGAAATTATCTGTATTTCTGAAGGGGAACAGGACAAAGTAATTGTCCCATGTGATTTTATATGATTTTATGCAAAATATATCAATAATTAGAACAGTTTTGATATGTTTTGTTAGAACTATTTAAATAACAAGAAAACTAAAAGCTCACTTAATATTTCATATTAAAGTTAAAATATTCTGAAAATATATACTATATACATTTGTTTTACTAAGTTTAGGATGAAAGATGGTGCATTGTAAAGATAGCAGATACTCAATAATATTTGGGAAATAGATAAATAGATAAATACTTAAATGGAAGTCATGCAAAATTTTCTTCAATATGTCAGTGAAATGGGGTTAAAAAATGTCAATTTCCCCTAAAATGTCTGCTTTAAAATTTATAAAATTTACACAATTTCACTCATGTTATTACAGGTGTAATATATTTTAATATTTTAAAGAATTATATTTTAATGCATTTACTTTAAGTTATTTCCACTTCTAAGTCAAAGGTTACTTTCCCCAGATTTTCATAAAATAAAATTTCATATATTTTTAAATTTAATTTTTTAATAATTCCAATTTTCTAACTTTCCTATTTGGCAACCATTACCTTATTCTCTATGTATGTATCTGCTTGTTTTAATTAATCAATTAATTTGTTTTGTTTTATAGATTCCACATGTGGGATTATACAGTATTGATCTTTCTCTGACTTATTTCACTTAACATAATACCCTCTAGGTTAGTACAAGTTGCAAATGAAAAAATTTCAATATACAATAGAACACATCTATATGTTCTTCTTGTTTATACTATTATAGCTGTCACAATTTTTCCTCCATTGTTCTTCTCTGTCCAGCCCACCCTCTGCTCCCACAGTCCATCTCCACACCTTTGCCCATGTCCATGAGTTATTCATACAGGTTTCTTGACTAATACCATTATCTCTGCACTTTCCTCTAACAGCTGTCAATTTGTTCCCCATTTTCATGTCTCTGATTGTTTTACTCATTAGTTTATTTTAATTAGATTCCTCTTATATGTGAGGTCATGTAGTATTTATCTTTCACTGAGTGGCTTATAGTCTCCAGTTCTATCAATGCTATCACAAAGGGTAGGAATTTATTATTTTTTTCTGCTGTGTAGTATTCCATTGTGTAAATATACCAGAGTTGTGTTTTTTTTTTTTTTTAATCCATTCACATACTGATAGACACTTAGACTGTTTTTAACACTTGGTTATCGTAACTAGCACTGCTATGAACGTAAGTTCTTTAGAATGGGTATTTTGGACAGCATTGGAATTACTGGGTCAACATGCAGCTTCTTTTTCAAGTATTTGAGGAAATAACAGACTGTTTTCTACTGTGGCTACACCACTCTTCATTCCCATCAACAAGGCACTGGCATTTCCATACAGAATCATGGCCATTCTGACAGGTGTGAGCTGATATCTCATTATGGTTTTAATTTGCATCTCTCTGATGGCTAGTGATGTTAAGCATTTTTTATATGTCTATGGGCCCTCTGTATGTCCTTCTTGGAGGAGTGTATAATCAGTTCTTGGCCCATTTTTGTTCTCACTTTTTCCTTCTTTTTTTTTTTTTAAGATTTTATTTATTATTTTTAGAGAAGGGATAGAGGCCAAGAGGGAGAGAAACATCAATGTATTGTTGCCTTTCACCTGCCTCCAGCCACGGACCTGGCTGCCGACCTGGCTTGCAACCTTGGGTTTGCAGGCCAGCGCCTTATCCACTGGCATACCAGCCAGGACTTCATCTTTTTCCTATTTTAATTAAATTGTTTGTCTTTCTAGTGTTGAGTTTCATGAATCCTTATATATTTTGGAGCTTAAATCCTTGTCTAATGTTTCATTGACAAATATGTTCTCCTATATGGTTGGTTTCCTTTTCATTTTGATGATGGTTTCTTTAGCAGTGCAGAAGCTTTATAATTTTTTTTTAATTTTATTGTTGTCGTATTACATCCATCCCCTTTTTGCTCCCCTCTGTCCCCCTCCCCACCCACCCATTCCCCCCAAAGTCAATCCCACCTGTTGTCCATGTCCATGGTTCCTTTATATTAGGTTCTTGTCTAAATTACTACCTGAAATTTTATTGCCTGTTTTACAATATGACTTTTACAGTATCATGACTTATATTTATATTTTATTCATTTTGAGATTATTCTGGTATATGGTGTAAGAAGGTGGTCTACTTTAATTTTTTTTTTTTTTTTTTTGCATATACTTGCCCAGATCTCCCAACACCATTTATTTAAGAGGTTATTTTTATTCCATTATATGTTTGTGCCCCCTGTCAAATATTAACTGACCATAGAGACATTGTTTTATTTCTGATCTCTATTCTGTTCCATTGATTTATTTGTCTATTCTTATGCTAGTACCAGTCTGTTTTGATTACAGTGGCCTTGTAAGAGAGTTTAATATCAGGTATTGTGATCCCTCCAAACTTAGTTCTTTTTTCTCAAGATTGCTTTGCCTATTCAGGGTTTTGGGAGTTTGTGTGTGTGTGTGTGTGTGCGGGTGGTTCCATATAACTTTTTGAAGTATTTGTTCTAGATCTGTAAAATATGCTATTGATATTTTAATAGGAATTGCACTCAATCTATAGATTGCTTTGGTTAGTATGGACTTTTTTTTTGTCATTTCAAGTTTTTAATGAAAGTTGTATATAAGTTTTCATTATTCCTACATCTTCTCAATTATTTTTTCCTTGCATTTACACTTTTCCTTTCATATTTGGCAAGAATTGAATTGGCTTAACAGTCAAGTATCTTTTTGTGGTCTTTGTCCAGTTTTAGTCTGGTGATAACCACCTCGCTGCGGTGAATGCTTACATGAATAATTGTATCATTAGATTTTTCCCATTGTACTCATTCAATGTAGACGACATATTTCTTCCTATAAATCTGAACTACTTTGCCAATCTGCTTCCCTTTGTAACATCCTCGCACAACCCTAACTTCATCATCCTTTCAGATGGGCATGGATCAAACATTGTACATTTGTCCCAGTTCTTTGGAAAGACAAGAAGACATAATCTGCCTGTGAATATGGGGAAATGCATTAAAATGCTTTTCATGATTCTTGCTCTGGTGAGAAATCACAAAGGGATCCTCATCTTTAGGAAAACACTTTATTTTTGTCCATTGACTATAATGTTGGTGGTAGGTTTTTCATATATCACCTTTATTATGAGATATGCTCCCTCTATTCCATGCAGAGTGTTTTTATTACAAATGGGTACTGGATTTTATCAAATGCTTTTTTCTGCATTTATTGATGAGATTATGTGATTTTTACCTTTCATTTTATTTATGTGATATATCACATTTATTGATTAGCAAACATTCTCTCTCTCTCTCTCTCTCTCTCTCTCTCTTGCTCTTGCTCTCTATCATCTTATTTCCTTTTCTTCTTAAAGCAGCCCTTTTAGCATTTCTGGCAGTGATGGCTTGGTGGAAATGCACTCTTTTAGTCTTATTTTATTTTGGAAGCTCTTTATTTTACTTTCCATTTAAAATGAGAATCTTGCTGGATAGAGTAGTCTTGGTTGCAGACTTTTGCTTTTCATTGCTTAGAATATTTTTGCCATTCTCTTCTGGCTTATAGTGTATCTGTTGAAAAATCAGCTAATCACTCTATCAGAGCTCCCTTGTATGTTACTAGCTATTTCTTTCTTGATGCCTTTATAATTCTCTTTGTCTTTTAATTTTTCCATTTTGATTATAATGTGTCTTGTAGTGGGCCTCTTTGGGTTCATCTTGATCGAGTCTTTCTGTGCTTCCTGGATTTGTGTGACATTTTCCTTCACCAAGTTAGGAAAGTTTTATGTAATTAAAAAAAATAGGTTTTCCATCTCTTGCTCCTTTTCTTCTCCTTCTGGTATCCCTATGATACAAATACTTGTATGTTTAATGTCCCAAATCCCCCTTTAATTGTCCATGTGTGTGTGTGTCTTCCAACTTGCTGATTTGATCCTCTGCTTCATCTAGCCTACTTTAATTCTTTCTAGTATGTTCTTTATTTTAGATATTGCATTCCTTATTTTCATATTTCCAACTGGTTCTCGGTCAAGGTTTCTATGTCCTTTTTCATGCTGATGTAGGTCCCACTAAATTCCTTATAGTCCTCACTAAGTCCCTTTAGCATCCTTATAACTATTATTTTGACTCTATGTCTGATAAATTTCTTGCCTCAATTTTACTTCATTTATTTCTGGAGATTTCTCCTTTTCTTTCATTTTGGGGTATTGTTTGTCTCCCTATTTTAGGTTTCTCTTTTTGTTTGTTTCTATGTATTATATTGATTTGCTTTGACTCTCTGTCTTATGGAGTGACCTTGTGTGATAGGAATCCTATGGAATCACCTGATTTTGGTGCTCTAGGAACACCCTCTATGTGCATTATGTGGATTCTCCTGTTGTATTTGGGTCTTGATTATTAATGGCCCATTCATTGGTGGGAACTCCCCTCTGGCTGGTTGAGAGGCTCATCCCCCTCCACATGTTATATGATGGTGTATAGGTGCTAGCAGAACAAAGCAAAACAGCACTAAAACAACACCAAAATAAGCAACCTCCCTCAACTACCAGAGCAATATCAACAAGAGAACAAAAAATAATAAACACAAAAAGAGAAATGGAATAGTAGAGAAAAGAGAGAAAGGAAAAGAAGATGAGAAAACTGAAGGAAAGAAAAGTGGTTATGAAAGGAGAAAGGGAAAAATAACTACTCATAATGATCTGGAAGATGAAAACAGGAAAAGAAACACAGAAAAGCTAACAAAAAATAAATAAAAGGAGAGAGGAAGGAAACAGCAGAGTAATTCAGATGAGTGTTGAATAAGAGATATGAAAGAAAAATTAGATAATCAAAAATAAAAGAAAATGAATGATAGATGAAAAATTAATAAAAATTATATGAAAAAGAAAACTAGCTAAGATAATGAGAAGATAACCAAGTGGATTTGTTTCCGTACAGTTTCACAGTTTGTATCTTGCCTTCTGGTCTCTCCCTTTGGATACCATTCTGATGACTGAGTCTGGTGTATGTTAATATCAGGTGCTATTCACATCTGGCTCTCAGCCACTTTTTCAAAGCTATAAGCAATACAGTTTGTGGCTGATTAATCTGGGCTTGGCTTCTCCAAGTGGGTAGGGCAAGCTACTCTGCAAAATTGGCTTTTATCACAACTGGAACCAGGGGTGTGCCAGCAAATGTCCCAAGTAACCATCTAATCTGCCTCTGCCTATCTCTGCCTATTGGTCTGCTGTCAATCTTACATTAGTCACAGACCTATTTCTGAGAGGGTTTCTGGCACAAAGAGGAGGCAGTGATTCCTGAATCTCCCATGACAAGTGTCATTCAGATTTCAAGGAAGATGGTGCACAAATTGCCTTTCCCAAGGCACTAGTATGTATCTATTCAGGATTATTTCCTTGCACTCTGCTGGGTGGGTACACATTTTGGGTGTGCTGGATCCTGGGATGGTGTTTCTATGGCTCTCCTGTGGGAGGGAAACAATAGTCTGTTTTAAAAAGCAGGATGGAAGTCCTGGCTGGTGGTTCAGTAGATAAGGTGCCTGGCCTGCGAACCCAAAGGTCACTGGTTCAATTCCCAGTCAGGGCACACAGAATGAGGTTGCAAGCCAGGTCTCCAGCCAGCTCTGTAGCTGGAGGCAGGTGAAAGGCAGCCACACATTGATGTCTCTCACCCTCTCTGCCTCTCTCCCTTCCCTGTCTCTAAAAATAATAATAAAAAATATTTTAAAAAAAGCAGGATGGTAGGAAAAATAAAAAAAAAAAATAGGAAAAAAAAAAAAAAAAGAAAGAAAGAAAGAAAAGAAACAAACAATGAAGAATACCAACACAGAGAAAAATTGTAAAAAAGAACAAAAAATATTGCTGAGTGGAGCAAACAAAAGTTTAAGGGATTTTCAGAGGGTGCATGGAGCAGTGTCCCACAGGGTAAGGTAATTGATTTTCCCCTTGTGGGGCTAGTTTTTCTCAAGAAAAATAGTTGCTATGGAGCCCAGGTGTATCTGAGCCAGAAAAGCCTATAGCCATTCACTAAAGACTCCAATGCCTCCCACTCCAGACTCTCCTTGAGTGACTCCAGTCTGCACCAAACTCCCTTCACTGGGGCCCAAGGTGGGCAGCTGCAAACACTAGCTGTGCTTTGCCCCTTTAAGAAAAGAAAAATGATGGTTCATTTCTCTCCAGTGATTTTTGTATCTCCCCAGAGAAGAAAGCACCCATGATGCAGACTCCTTGATCTGATCTGGATGCTGTAGGAATGGTCCTTGTGTGTTATGTGGACTCCGTGTTGTATTTGTGTTCTGATTTTTATTGACTTCATTTCTTGGCAGGAGCTTTCCCCTGTATGGTTAAGTGGCTCAGCCTCTACCATTCTATCCTGTGCCTTGAGAGTGATATTAGGTATGGGTTGTATCCCCAGTTGGGGCATGTACAGGAAGCCACTTATCAGTACTTCTCTCTCACATAACTGTCCCCCTCTTCAAAATCAATAGATTATATCCTGTATGGATCATCTTCTTTCTAGTTTCATATCATCCTGAGGGGCTATGGGAAAGAAGGGGAGAGTCCAGCAGCAAAATTATAATACAGGACAGTGGCAGGACACTTGTGCTGCTTCCTCCAGTGAGTCTCAGCCTCTGGCTTCTGGCACTGCACTCGCCCCATGGTCATTGCAGTCAGCACCACCCCAGTCCCTCTCTCCACCCTTGATGCTCCTGGCTTCTCTGCTAATCCATAGCCTCCTCAGCCAGGTCCTTTCCCTTTCACTATTCCAGTGGTGCCTGGGGCCAGGGAGGTGACAGAGTCTCTCTGGCAAGGACTGCAGTCCCCAGACCCTGGCTCCTGAAAGTGGCAGGGTGTGTGCTCTTGCAGGTATTGGGGAGCAGATGGCACAGAGACAAGTCCAGGTTCAGAAGTGTGACTACTCTGGTGGCTTCTTCCTGAGATGGATACTGTAAAGCCCACAAAATGGCTCCTGCAGCGAATCTGCAGTAGCCAGGAGCAACCAGCAGGGGCAGTGGTTGTGGCAGCTTCTCCCCTAGGAGAGCCTGGGCTGCCTGCCCCCAAGTGCCCACAGGCAGAGAGGTACACACACACATGTTCACCTACACTCTTACACTAAGCTAGATTTTCAAGTTGATTGCTCCATGGTTTGGCTGCAGGACAGGTCTGGGGTGGAGAGCAAGGGGAGGAAGTAGACAGAGCTTTCAGTTACTCTGAAGCCATCTTAAAACCCCTATTTTTTCATCTATTGATGGACACATAGCTTGCTTCCATGCCTTGCCTGTTACTAATATGAACCTTCATGCTGTAAGGAGGTTTGTAGAGAATACATCATAAATGAGAATTTTAAATGTATTAAATATCCTAACTTATTTAGACTCCTAATGGTTACCACACCCATGTACTCATTATGTCAGGAAGAACACTTACTGAATGCATTATCATCATGCACACAACCCTATTTCTTCCAGGTCTCTGTGAACTTTTTGAGTTACCGTTTTCTTGTGTAAGTTTTTCTTTGTGTTCTAATTTTTGATATATATAACTCCTTTAGGGTACTTGCATAAAACCCAACAATTGTTTATTTAATAAACAAAGTATTAAATTTAGCAATATTGACTATTAATCAGTGCTACTCATATACTGGCTCCTCCTTTTGTTTTTGCACTAACACATAACTGAAAGCAGAACTTACTGTATTCAGTAGGACGTTAGAGGAGGAATGCCTGAAGTGGTGTACCAGTAGACACGGGGAGTGTAGTATTGATGTGAAATATGAAAACCCTCCTCCATTCACCTTAAACTACTGATTTTAACCTTGAAAATGTCATGACCCAGATGGAAGGAGTCCCTCACCCATTAGTGTCTTTATCTGTTTGATTCTTGAATGTCTAGCCATTACAGCTGACCTACTAATTAGTACTACACCAGCTTTCACTGGCTTTGACAAAACTTCATCTGTACTTTGGATACTATCTTGCTTTTTCTTGACTATTTCATAGTCTCCTTGTTTTTCCATGTATATTACAAACATTTCTTTATGGAACCTGTTATGGCTTCAGCAGACCAACAGCATCACCATCGAACCCTTAAAATACTCTTAATGCCTTTTAACAAATTAGATGTTTCACTTAACAAACTTGAAGCTATGTATGTTTGTAGATTTTTCTTTCTCAATTACAAAATCAAAGGACATGAATGGTTCCTGTTGGACACAATGAAATGTGGTCTGTCTTGAAAATATTGGCCACACACACAGTTTTAATTATATTGACATTGACTCAATACTCTTGAGACAGACCTCATACATAGATGAAAGAATAAATTTGTTAACTATGTTAAATATTTAAAACTATTTGCAAACATGATATTATTTGCCTATGCTTGCCAAATTAATAATTCAATTAAAGTTTCAGCTTCTTAAAGCATATGCAGAACTAGGAAAATGTAAAAATTTGCTAATGGATATAAGCTGTCTGAAATTTCATACTTTACATTAGGCAACATCCAAGTTTTCCTAAAGAAATGAAAACTAGGGTCCTGGCTGGTAGCACAGTGGATAAGGTGCTGGCCTGCGAACCCAAAGGTCACAGATTTGATTCCCCAGCCAGGGCACATAACTAGGTTGCAAGCCAGGTCTCCAGTCAGGTCTGTGGCTGGAGGCAGGTGAAACGCAACCTGATGTCTTTCTCCCTCTCTGCCTCTCTCCCTTCCCCTCTTTCTAAAAATAATAAAATAAAGTCTTAAAAAAAAAAAGAAATGAAAACTAGGATTTTAAATGATTAACTTAATCTCATCTAGTTGACAGTGCAAGTTATATTTATAACAGTATCAAACAAAAATGGACCCACTGATCGTGCAATATAGCTACTGAAAAAGTAAAACATACACTACCACCTGTGAGAACAGATGTAGGGAACAGAACAGGTAACCAAGACCACACAGGATAGCTAATGTTAACTTTGAACAAAAAAAATGCACTTTTGAAGAAAGAATCAACATTCCTTCAAGATGAAATCCAAAGGAGTAAGGAGGGGAAGGAAAAAGGTGAAGGACAACCCATTTTTTATTGTTACACAGAAATGGTAATTAAATAAAACCTGTACTGTGCAAAGACAATTTTTCTCATCAAGATAAAACATAACCCAACACATTTTGACAAATTTTTCATACTGCCATAGCAATCTTCATAGCAGATTAGCAATATAGAGTGGTTTGCAATAAAATGTCAACACTTTATTACAGTGTATTTTTCAAAGATTTTATTTATTATTTTCAAAGACAGGGGAAGAGAGAGAGGCAGGCCCTTCATCTGCCTCCAGTTACAAACCTGGCTGGAGACCCGACATGCAACCTGGTTATGTGCCCTGGCTGGGAATCAAACCAGCAGCCTTTGAGTTTGCAGGCTTGTATCTTATCCACTGTGCCACCAGCCAGGGCATTACAGTGTATTTGACAATGAAATCTCACTCAAGAAAAAGATTGTGACTTAGATCTCTAAGGTAAATATTATGAAATGAGAACCAATGCTGGTTGTTGAATAAAATTACATCAGCATTATATTTTTATTCTGCTAACAAGCTTGCTTGGAAGTGCATTTACTATCAACTTCATTCTGAAGAAATGATGTAAAGTAACTGGTAGTTTTCATTTGTGATTTTTTACATGATGATTTGATTACAGTGACAATTTTGACACATCTATAAAAATTGTGAAAAACCCCTAATGGGTTAATAAGAAAATAATAATAAATTTCCAGGGATGCACTCTGTACATTCAAAGTTTATCTTTGAATCGAGTAAAAGGGCAAAGGTTAAAAAATGAAAAAATTTCCTCCAAGATCAAACAAGACAAGGATGCCCACTCTCACCATTGTTATTCAATGGTCAGAGTAATTAGGTAAGAGAAAGAAATCAAAGCCATTCAAATTGGCAAGGAAGAAGTAAAACTGTCACTTTTTGTAGCTGACATAATTTATTCTATAGAAAACCGTAAAGATTCCACCAAAAACCTATTAGAAACAATAAGCACAGTAAATGTGTAAGATACAAAATAAGTGTACAAAACTCTATTGCGTTCTTATATAATAACAATAAAACCAGAAAATAAAGTAAAAATAATAATTTTTTCAATTAAAACAAAAATAATAATAAAATACTTAGAAACAAACAGAGTAAATGAAGGACCTACACACTGAAAATAACAAGACATTGTTTAACAAGACTGAAGAAGATACAAGGAAATAAGATATTCTGTGTGCAAAAATTGGAAGAATCAACTAAGTTAAAATGGCCACATTACCTACCTAAAGCAATATACAGAATTAATACAGTCCCAATGAAAAGCCCAATTGCATTTTTTAAAGAAATAGAACAAAAAAATTATCAGATTTTTATGGGACCACAAAAGGCTGACTATTCAAAACAATCCTGAGAAAAATGAACAGAGCTGGAGGTATCACACTCCTGACATTAAATTATGCTACAGAGCAACAGTAATCTAAACAGAACTTCAAGGATCCAAGATGGAGGCATAGATAGACACACTGTGTCTCCTCCCACAACCAGAAATGGGAAAATCTACCTCAAAACTAGAGACATCCAGGAATTCCTGGATGTCAAACTGCATGGAAGTCCAACAAACAAAAGACAGAAGAAAGAAATACTCATCCAGACATCTAAGATGGGTAGAGCCAGGACACAGAGGAGGCAGTTAGGTGAATGAATTGCCGACACAGCAGGTAGTGCAGCTGCTCAAGTTAGCAGTACAGGCAGGAGGGTGGCATGGGTCTACCAGTAAAATGAGAAATCACAGTAGGGGTATCTACTGAATGCTCCTGCTACCAGACCAGATCACACAACTCACAATTCCAGTGCTAAGGGAGGAAAAATAAAGCCATGTTTCTTTTTCTGACTGTGAAAACAAGTGGGGGTTGTGACAGAGGAACTATTGGAAAGAGCTTGTTTGTTTTGAGGCCTACACAGTCCTGAAACATCCACAGACCTACATACTCTGGGAACTGCAGAACTAGAGAGCAGCTAGCCCCATATGGGGAGCAGGAAAAGTTTCTGAAAAAGGGACAAGTGCTGAGCAAGTGGCATAGTTCCCTCTCAGAACCCTCCCACACATAAAGCACCACAACTTGGTGAAAAGAGTTGCTCACGTCTCCAAGTCCTTATTATGTATATGAAATGTTAAAGGGACTTATTTAAGAAAAGATCAAAAGTGAATATTAAAATGACAACAGCCCTGGCTGGTAGCGCAGTGGATAAGGTGCTGGCCTGCGAACCCAAAGGTCGCAGGTTTGATTCCCCAGCCAGGGCACATAACATGGTTGCAAACCAGGTCTCCAGTCAGATCTGTGGCTGGAGGCAGGTGAAAAGCAGCTATACATTGATGTCTCTCTCCCTCTCTGCCTCTCTCCCTTCCCCTCTGCCTCTCTCCCTTCCCCTCTTTCTAGAAACGATGAAATAAAATCTTTAAAATAAAATAAAATAAAATAAAATGACAACAAACTCACAATATCAATAACAGAACCTGAAAAATGAAAAATAAAAATGAAAACAAAAGCAAACAACCAGAATTGAGCCAGATACTTATGTATGGGGAGTGTTGGGGTGGTTATCAACTGTGAGGGGGAAGGAGGAAAAATGGGAAAATGGTGTGGAGATTAGGAAACATAGTTAATGAGTACAAGATAAACAGAGGGAAGAAAACAATAATAGAGAACAGGTTGCATGCCAGGTCTCCGGCCAGCTCTGTAGCTGGAGGCAGATGAAAGGCAACCATACATTGATTATCTCTCTCTCCCTCTCTGCCTCTCTCCCTTCCCCTTTCTCTAAAAATAATAAATTTTTAAAACTCTTTAAAAAAAAGAATAATAGAGGAAAGAGTGAAATCAGAGAACTTATATTTCTGAATAACCCATGGACATGAACTAAGTGGGGCAGGGGGATGGGAGAAGAACAGGCATGCTTTGATGAAGGGGAGCAAAGGGAAAAGAATTTGGGACAATTGTAACAGCATAATCAATCAGATATTCAAAAAATTAAATTCAAAATATTAAAGAAATAAGTGTTCACAAGAATGTGAACTCTCATAGACTGCTGATGAGAGTGTAAATAATAATTTTGGAGAAAAAAACCAAAACAACATCAGTATATTGGGGGAAAATAGATACACAGAACTGATTAGAAATGAGTATCCAGAAATAAATCTATATGCATATGGGCAAATAATCTTCAACCAAGGAGCCAAAAACATACAATAGAGAAAAGAAAGCCTCTTTAATAAATGGTGCTAGGAAAATTGGAAAGTCACAAGCAAAAGAATGAAACTAAACTGTTTTTTGTCCTCATATACAAAAATTAACTGAAAATGGATCAAAGATCTAAATATAAGACCTGAAATAATAAATTACACAGCAGAAAATATAGATACTAAACTTATGGACCTTGGTCTTAGAAAGGGCCCTAAAGGCAAATTAATGAGATATATCAAACTAACAAGCTTCAGTACAGCTAAAGAAAACATAAAAAACAAACAAACAAACAAACAAAAAAACAATGGAAGAAGATATTTGAAAAACAACAGCTTTGACAAGGAGTTAATATTTAAAATAAATAAAGTACACATACAGCTTAATATCAAACAAACAAACAATCCAATTAAAAATTGAGTTAAGGATCTGACCAGATACTTCTCCCAAGAAAGCATACAAATGGCTAACAGGTACATGAGAAGATGCTCAACTTCACTAGTTTTTTGGGAACTGTAAATCAAAACTATAATGAGGTACCATCTCACAACTGTTACAATAGCTATTAACAACAAAAACAGGTTGTAACAAGTGTTGGAGGGGTTGTGGACAAAAAAGAACTCTGTTTACTGCTGTTGGGAATATGAACTGGTATAGCTACTATGGAAAACAATATGGAGGTTCCCCAAAAAGTAAGAATAGATTTACCATATTACCCAGAAACTCCTTTTGGGTTACCTACCCCCAAATTTGGAAGAAAATATTCTCCAAAACATATGCTCCTTTACGTTTCTTACAGTATTATTCACAGTGCCCAAGACATGAAAACAACCAAAGTGTCTTTCCATAGATGATTGGATAAAGAAGATGTAGTACATATATACAATGAAATACTACTCAGCCATAAAAAAAGATGAAACACTGCCATTTGTGACAACATGGATAGATCTTGATAATGTCAATTTAAGAAATGTGTCAGATGATTGGAGTGGGGAGAGAATAAAAAGAAAAGAAATATGTCAGAAAAAGTCAAGAACCATATAATTTTACTCATAAGTGGGATATAAAACTGAAAGTAGCAAATGACCAAGACTAAGAAAAACTCATAGACAAAGACAACAGTATAGTGTTTACCAGGGAAGAACATGGTTTGGGGTGTAACGAAAAATACAGGGGTCTAGTATATGGTGATAGATAATCTAGTTTTGGATGGTAGGCACACAATACAATATATAGGTGATTATGATAGAATCGTACACAGTAAACCTATATAAGTTTTTTTTTTCCAATTTGGACTAGCCGCTTTGTTATAAAAAAAAAATTCCATTACAGTTTACATTAAACATTACACTCTTTATTTGTTTCAGATGTGCAGCACAGTGGTTAGACAATAGTATAATTTACAGAGTATATTTCAAATTCCCACCTGATCTCATGCATAGTTATTAGAATGTTATTGGCTGTCATATGAGTACTTTACACCTTTGTGACTATTTTCTAACTACCAACTTATACTTCTTCTTTTTTAACTTTTTGTAAGATTTTTTAATTATTATTTTTAGAGAGAGGTAAGAAAGGAGAGAGGCCGAAAGGGAGAGAAGCATCAATGTATAGTTGCCTTTCACCTGTCTCCACCTACAAACGGACCTGGGTGGAGACTTGGTTTGCAACCTGATTATGTTGCCCTGGCTGGGAATCTAACCTTTTGGTTTGTAGGTCAGGACTTATCCACTGGGCCACCAGCCAGGGCCCAACTTGTACTTCTTAATTCTTTTATATTTCTTTCAGGCCCAAAATCTAACTCCCCTCTGGCAGCCTATATAATTTTATTAACCAGTGTCACCCCAGTAAATTTAATAATCACCCCCCCAAGAAGGCTTGCATATATTATAGGTGTTGGAAATACAGCTATCAATGTGTCTTATTTTACAACTTTCTGCATATTTTGATGATTAAAAGTAATTTTTAATTTTAATGTGGTTGCATTATTCTATCTTTTAAAATTGATTTTGCTTTTGTATCTTATTGATAAAAATCCTTCCTACATCACCATCAAGCTATTTCTACATATTCTTCTGAAATTTATAAAAGTTGCCTTTTCACATTTGTTCTACTTCATCTATAATTTATTGTTTGTATAGTGTGAGGTAGGGATCTATTTTTATCTTTAACATGTATAGTCAATTATTTTAGGTCAATTTATTATAAAATCTATCATTTTACAACATTATAAATTCAAATTTCTCATATTTCAAGTTTACATATATGTGTGGTCTGTTTTCCAAATCCCTTCCATAGTTTATGTACTAAGGATACTACTCTTTTGGCATCAGCTTTTTTTTTTCTTTTTTTTTTTTTTTTTATGAAGCAAATTATTTCTCCTTTATGGTGTTAAGTTAGCAGTGCTTAGATTTTGGTTACAGATCTTTACAGAATAGGAAATTGAAATTTCCTTTATTGCAAACAAGTAATTTGTCCAAGATCACACAAACCCTGGACTTGAAAACAATTTTCTTTACTGTTCTGCTGACTGCATTTTTTACTAACCTAAATTACTGCTACCCTCTTTTTCATATTGCAGATTTGTTTTTCATTGAGCAGAAACATTTTAGTTTGATGTAGTCCTGTTTGTTTCATGCCATGAGGCAGTAATTTCAATGATCTAGTTTTCAGAAGACAGCAGATTTTCACCAAGCTACTGGACAATTGGCAATGTGGCTGGGATTAAAACAAATTATTTAGAAAAAGTTGTATAAAACTTTGGAAAGCTTGAAAAGTCTGGAGAGAATGAGAAAGGGTTGCTTCTTCTTGACTGTTCAGATGAGGGTTGACTTGCTAATTTTTTTTTGTTGTTGTTGTTCTTTTTCTTTTTCTTTAAAGTAATTTATTGTTTTATTAAAGTTGTCCCTCTCTTGTCCCAACTACACTGTCCCTTTTCCCATAGCTGATCTTCACCCTGTTGTCATATCCATGGGTCATTTATACTAGTTCTTTCACTAAACCCTTCCCCTTCTTTCTCCCTTTCTTCCCTACCCACTCCCTTCTGCTCACCTCAGTCTGTTCCTTGTTTCCATGCTTCTGGTTCTATTTCCATCATTTGCTTATTTTATTTAATATTGTCTGTATTAGGTGAGATCATATGATATTTGTCTTTTGCTACCTGGCTTATTCCATTTGGCAAAATACTGTCCAGTTCCAACCATGCTGTCACAAAAAAATAGGAGTTCCTATTTTTTGTCTGCTTCATAGTATTTTATTGTGTGAATGTACCAAAGTTTTCTTTAACCATTCATCCACTATTGGGCACTTAGGCTGTTCCCAGGACTATTGTAAATAGTGCTGCTACCAAAAAAAAAAAAAAAAAAAAAAAAGGTTGCAGAGATTCTTTTGAATTGGTGATTCATAATCCTTCAAGTATAATCCTAGCAGTGGAATCACTGGGTGAAAAAGGCAGTTCCATTTTTAGTTTTTTTGAGGGGAAATTTCATACTGTTTCCTACAGTGGCTGCACCAGTCTGTATTCCCATCAACAGTACACTAGGGTTCCGTTTTCTCCACACCTTCACCAGCACTAGTTGTTTGTTGATTTGTTAATGATGGCCATTATGACAGGTGGGAGTGGTATCTCATTGTGGTTTTAATTGCACCTCACTGATGGCTAGTGATATTGAGCATCATCTCATATGCCTGTGGGCCTTCTGTATGTCTATTCAGGTCTGTAGCCCATTTTTTGATTGGGTTGTCTGCCCTCCTGATGTTGATTTGTATATGTTCTTTATATATTTTGGAGATCAAACCCTGTCTGTGATATCATTATCAAATATGTTTGCCCATATGGTTGGTTTCTTTTTCAAATTGCAGATTTGTTTTTCACTGAGCAGAAACATTTTAGTTTGATGTAGTCCTGTTTGTTTCACATTTCCTTTATGTCTCTTACCCTGGGAGATATAGCAGTGAAATATTACTGTGTGAAACATCTAAAATTTTACTGCCTATGATTCCCTCTAGAACTTCTATGATGGCATGGCTCATGTTTAAGTTTATTGAGTTTATTCTGGTGTATGGTATGACTTGGTGGGTGGTCTAGTTTCCTTTTCTTGCATGCACCTGTACAGTTCTCTCAACACTATTTATTGAAGATGCTTTTTTTTTACTCCATTTTATACTCCTGTCCCCTTTGTCAAATATTAATTAACAAAAAGACTTGGGTTTATTTCTTAGCTTTCTATTCTGTTCCATTGATTTATGTGTTCTTGTGCCAGTATCAGACTGTTTTGATTATAGTGGCCTTATAATATAGTATGATATCTGGTTTTGTGATTCCTCTTATGTTGTTCTTTCTCAAGATTGTTATGGCTATTCATGGTCATTTTTTATTCCATATGAATTTTTGAAGTATTTGTTCTAGATTTGTGAAATATCATAGATATTTTAATAAGAATAGTGTTGTCTCTATAGGTTGCTTTGGATAGTATGGACATTTTAATGATTTTAAATTTTCCCATCCATGAACATGGCATGTGCGTTTTTTTGTTTGTTTGTTTGTTTTTTTTAAGATTTTATTTCATTATTTTTAGAAAGAGGGGAAGGGAGAGAGGCAGAGAGGGAGAGAGACATCAATGTATGGTTGCATTTCACCTGCCTCCAGCCACAGACCTGACTGGAGACCTGGTTTGCAACCTGGTTATGTGCCCTGGCTGGGGAATCGAACCTGCAACCTTTGGATTCGCAGGCAGGCACCTTATCCACTGTGCTACCAGCCAGGGCCTTTTTTTTTTTTTTTTTTTTTTTTTTTTTTT
>PVIW01014934.1:0-21510 GCA_004026585.1 Noctilio leporinus | reverse complement strand
GGCACATGTTTCCCTGAACCTCTACATGAGGCTGAGGACAACACACCCCAGATCCTGAAGGAGAGAGCTGCTGCGTGTGAGAGGGTGGTGACTGTGAAACCAACAAGTGCACTATCCAGAGGAGATGGAGCCAGCTCAAGAACAGATACAGACAAGGAGAACTTCTGGGCATGGTGTTGGCTGACAGCCTGGTGGGGAGCAAGCGAAGTGCTGGGTCTTGTGGAACAACAGGGTTCTGAGCAGGAATGCACTCAGCATCCCTTCAGGTTGGAATCCTATAAATAAAAATGTGTTTCCTTCAACACTAATTGTTGGGTCATGTATCAAGGTGACACAGGGGCAGACCTGGGTTTGCTGAGTTACAAGATGATACGACATGCAGTGGGTTCCAAAGCCCTTTACAGCTGACTTTCAATTAGGAAACACAAATACTTATGGTGTATAATTTGTTGAAGTAAAAATGTTTTCCTTGTTCTTTTATGCTTCTTTCTCCAACTTGCCTCAGTTTCCCTAGCTGCAAAAAGGAAATGACAGTACCAACTTCAAAGGCTGATATGAGGATGAGTGAAAACAGGAAAGTTCTTTGAACAGTACCTGGAACATGTGCCTGGGACACAGTAAGAATTCAATAAATATTATTAACTGTTATTACTGTTACATTGGCTACTCTCTTTTCCCACATGGGAAAATATCTTCACTCCTTTCGTTGATATTGAGAATGACAAACATGCCCTTCTACATTGTCCTTTATCTCTTTAAAACTGCAAGGATGCTCAGTCTGACCTTGCAAGGCCTTTCAGATGTTAAATCAGAGAAGAGAGTGTTGGGGATTAAGAAAATAAAAGGCTCTCCTGCCCTATGGCTCATCTGCCACAAGTGCTCTACTTACCAGATCTCTGAGTTGAGACTCTAATGCAGATCCCAAATCCAAACCTATTTTAACTTGGGAAAAAAATGTAAAGGCACAAAAATGTTAAGAATGATAAACATATCACGCATTTAAAGTTGTGTCATATTTGTTTCAAATCTTTTAAAATTAATTCAGTGAATATTTTTAATATACCTACTAGGTGCTGGGAACTAAGAAATAAAATATAAAAGTTGTCATTCCCTTTGTATTGTATACTTCTCTAATCCTGTGTCCCTTGTTCCCTCATCAAATGTAACTATTGTAATAATGAATTTGATGTTAAGTCTTCTTGTCCAGGTTCTTACACATTTATATTCACAACAAAAATAGCATTCTTTGTACATTTATACATATATATAAATTACACCATATTACCTTTCTGCATCTTGATCATATTTATATTAGTTCATTCACTTTAACTGCTATATCATCTTCTATCATGTGACTATTCTACAGTGTCATGGATCGATTCCTTACTGATGGATATTTTAATTCCAGTTTTTGCTATTACAAACAATGTTGCTTTATGCTGATCTCTTCATGTTCATAAGTGAGAATTTCTCTGGGAATTGATCTAGTGGAATTACTATGATGTGTGAGGAATACATTTTTAATTTTAGTAAAATCTACCATATTGCTCTTAAAAATTCATGGGATTTTCTACTGTTGGCATTTAAAATTTTTGCCAAGTTCACAAATGTGGAATGGTTTTAATTGCAGTTTCTTATTACTACTGCAGTTGTTCATGGCTTTAAAATGTTTATTGGCTATGCTAATTTCCTCCTAAGTGAGCTGCCACTTAATAACCCTTATCCACATTTCAAATGGACTGCCCATCTTCTGTTTATTGATATATATGTCATTTGTATATACAACAATCTGCATTGTTATATAGATTGCAAATACCTCCTCTTAGTCTGCTACCTCAGTTTTTATAAATCTCAGTCCATAATGTCTTTTCAAAATTTTTAATTTTGATAGAATTAAACCTGTGATTTTCTATGGTCTATTTTTTCAGTCTTGCAGAAAATACCATGGGTATCAGGAAAACCAGTTGGTATAGTGAAGCAAATAATAAGACAGAAGACTAGACACATAGGTATGAAGTGAGTCTGAGTTCCCAATCCACCATTTACTAGTTGTATAACTGAATAATACAAACTCTGAGTCTGTTTCCTCAAACATGAGAAAGCTGCTTTACACATCTGTCCATTTATCCAAAAAGTATTCTTTAATATTTATGATGTGCCAGCACCATTCCAGTACTGAAATTACAATGGTAAATAAGACATACAAAGTTCTTGCCCTTACAGAGCTTTTATTGAAGTGGAGGAAATAACTAATAACCAAAGAAAGCCAATAAAAACAAACTAACTAATATGCAACTGCAATGGTATTGTGAAAGTGTTCTCTCAATTAAAAAGCGCTATACAGCTCTGACCGGTGTGGCTCAATGGATTGAGTACCAGCCTGCAAACCAAAAGGTCACAGGTTCGATTCCCAGTCAGGGCACATCTGTGGGTTGCAGGCCAGGCCTCCAGTTGGGAGCACATGAGAGGCAACCAGGCAACTGGTGGATGTATCTCTCGCACTTGATATTCCTCTCAGTCTCTTTCTCCCTCTCTTCCCCTCTAAAAATAAATAAATAAAATCTTTTTTAAAGTATTATATAAACATATGGTATTATGGTGATCATTATTAGGGACATTATGAAAAAGTTTCTCTAAAGTAGCTTACAAATTGAATGTGTAATTAAGAATTTTATGTGAAAATGAACTGGTAAGAGTGTCAAGCTATATGAGACAAATGACTATTAGGTAGAAAAGAGTTTTACACTAGAGGACATCATGGAGTTTCACCAAAATCCCAGGCACTTCATTCTGTTTGGGTCAAAGCTTTCCTCCAGCCTTGTTTGAACCCGTCTTCCATGTAGCACCTTTATACCAGTCAGGCTGGTCTGTTTATTGCCTTCAATGTGTTCAACATATCTTCTACTTTTCTCACCTGATCTTAGCTTTTTTAATAAAGATTTTATTCATTATTTTTAGAGAGAAGGGCAGGGAAGGAGGAAGAAAGGGAGGGAAACATCAATGTATGGTTGCCTTTCACCTGCCTCCAGCTAAGGACATGGCTGGAGACCTGGCTTGCAACCTGGTTATGTGCCCTGCCTGGGAATCAAACCAGCGACCTTGGGGTTCATAGGCCGGAGCTTATCTACTGAGTCACCAGCTAGGGCACTGATCTTAGCTTCTTCTATCCGTGTCCTCTCTTAAGTCATGCAAGGTGAGTTCTGTATTGCCACTTATTTCAGTTTTATTTATACACTTAAATTTCTAATATTTATTACTTCTAAACTGACAGGGAAAAGGTGGGAAAAGAAGCTATGTACATATAAGTATTTTCTTTCCTTATTATTTTCAATATAATATAAAAATCCAATAATTTTCCCTATTTAGGATTTTAGCAACTTAAATAATGCTGATGCGCTGAAAAAGGCATCAAAACCTTTTCTTGTAGAGTAAATTTTTAGAGGTTAAAGCATCAGATTAAGCATCATTAAGAAGCTCAAGACAGGCAATTTGATGTAGGCAATTGGGCAAATGGCTAAAGCTTAATCTGATTATGTGAAGCTCCTAAGATTTTCTAAAGTTGTGATTCAAATCCATAAAACAATTTCAAAATACATTCTTTTATGGGTGCATCTACAAGTGAGAAATAAGAAAAACTTTTTAAACAACCAATTTAGTTTTTTATTTCTCATTAGTTTAGTTTTTTTAGTAATTTCTCATTAACAGAACTCATGAAGCTTAAAGAACAAAAAAAAAAAAAAAAAAAAAAATCAGAATAAAATCTCTATTACTTTTCATTCTCTCCAGAAAAAGTCATGAATGTTAAACCTAATATCCATATCACCAAATTATGAGCATTTAAAAAATGTAAATACATGTATATTAGTCGAGTTAGTTAAATCTCTATTCCAAGTACACAAAAAATAAAAGTTAGGGTTGTAAAGATGAACATGATTAAATTTCTGTGGGTAACAGCCACTAGTTTTGAGTATCTAATGCTAGCTAGCTTATATTGAGAGGCTTTATATATATTATCTTATTTGAACCAATCTTTACTATGTATTCTATATGTATTTTATAAATGAGATAAATGGAGTAGAGAATTAAACCCAGTAGTGTGTGGTTAAAGAGGTAAGTTTTCAAAAGTTAATAACACGAAAATAAGAAGAATTGATCTACTAGTTCATCCCCACTATTATTACCTCCTTATGCAGGCTCTCTCTCAGCCACAAATACTATGGAACCAGATTAATCTTCCTAGATGATGTTTTCATCATTTGACTTTCCATTTTAAAAGCCTGATTTACAAAATCTAGAGGAAACTTCTTAGCTTCAGATTCAAGACTCTGCAAAATGTAACTAATCCATACAATTACCCCATTACTCCATAGTTTTCACAAACTTACTGAGCACCTATTCTATACTAGGCTCTGGGAAAATATGACATCCATAAATTGCTCACAGTATAGTGTTTCTCAAACACATCTGTTATTGCTTTCTGGGTCCTTACCCACTCACTTCCTTAAATGGAATGTGCTGCTCAATTCTACATTCTTCCCTTTTCCTACATATCAAAATCCAGCCTATTCAAGGTTCATTATTGACCCAAGTTCTTTATGACGCATACACTAAACATTTTTGCTAGTAAATAGTCCCTCATTCCTTTGCACTCGAGCATTAGATGCCAAATTTGTGCGAACTTGATTCCTGGCAATGCAGACTGCAAGACCCCCCACTCAGAGTTTCTAGGTCAGTAGTTCTGGCTTCACGTAGTCTGGGCATGTGCATTTGAACACGTCTGTCCAATTCCTAAGTCCATGCTCCTTCTACCCAGGCTGCCTCTCAGGCAACTGGTTGAATTTTTCCTCCTCCCACTAAATTGACTCATTTTCTAAGTATTCTGTTGTCACAACAGACACAGTCTTGATTTCAGCTTTATGAATCCTGATGATGTTGGCTCTGTAACTGCCAAACACCTCCTGGTACTAACCACATTCTTGGCATGATAAAGAAGTAAAAGGGTTTAGCTTCACCTTTCTTTTCTCTTTTTTCTTTCCTTTTTTTTTTTTTTTTTTTTTTTAATAACTTAACTCACCTTATTGGACTAAGTCTTTTTATTGGGTAAAATGATACATAGGAAAGCACATTTACTGGCCTGAGTGACTGATGTTCACGATTTCTTCTGTGTAATTATGTTTCCCAGCCTGAGTTATTTAGTTGTGTTCCCTTCCCATCTAGTCCCCCGCCAGTGTCAGTCAGGCCTGTCCTTTCCTAAGTCTCCCTTCCTGTGGAATGTTGTCTGGTCCCAGCCGTGGTTCCATCACTCCCCCGTGGTCACCCCCTTGGTTGCGCCTATCTCATGTATGATCACATCACCAAAAAGAGGGCAATAGGTCCTTTTTCTTTTTGCCATTTTGTAATCATATAAAATAAGTGGGCAAACTGCTTTATGGTTGGGGTTTTTTTTCACAATTTTCAACATTAGTGATTTTTTTAAAAATTACGTTTGCAAATTAAAGGGTTTGTTGTGATTGTTTCTTAAAAAAAAAAAAAAAAAAAAAACAATAATGCACCATATCCCTATGCATAAAATGTTTCTTCTATTTATATGGTTGAAAATTCTGAATAACCCTTTTAGCATTGTAAGAAAAACAAAAAACAAAAATCCAGGTTGCCAGCTTAAGCTTCTGTCTGATTCTGAGGTCTGGGTGGAGGACTGGCTGTTCCAGCACCTGCTGGGTGACTCCTGAGCCTCTGTTTCATTGTCTGGGCAGGAACTACCGCTGAGGGTCGTTATAAGGATTCAATGAACAGTCCCTAAGCACAGCACCTTTGGCCCAAGAATGATGGCTGTGCTGTTATGACTGTCATTACTTCAATATTGGTGCTGGGAGCAGGGAAGGTGCTCTGCCCTGGTGTCCAGGTGGGTGCAGGATGGGGCCCCGATCTGTCAGTGTTCTGGATCACTGCACCCTTTTCTTTATAGCAAATGGTGCAGGCTCTGGTGGAGCTATTGCAGTGGGACCACGGTGCCCTGGACTGTTTCGTGGTGGCCATCCTCTCTCATGGCTGTCAGGTGGGAGACCTCAGCTTCCTGGGCTGGAACCTGGAAGGCTATACTGACAGGCCGTGTGGGAAACCTGTCCCTTCCTGTGCCCAGGACACCTCAGCTTTGTGGGAAGAGCCTTGGGGCCCTGTTCACCTTTCACTGCTTCTTGGGAGCCATGTGGTCCTCTGAGGAGTTGGAGTTTCCACTTGGGGTGGAGGTGTTCCCGGGAGAAGGCATCTGGGAGAGGCAGGGAGATGTGCTCTGCTCACGAAGCTCCTACCCCAGATTTTGATTGGAGCCAGCGCAACAAGTAAAAGCTCCCAGCTCCTGCCTTGCTCCTGCTGGGCATTGTTCTGGGCCCTTTGCTTCTGGCTGGGAGTCAGGACACTGGGGCCCATTCTGGGCTCAGCCACTGATGTGCTGGGTCATTGTGCCCAAGGCTCTTCCCCTTCCTGGGGCCCAGTTTCCTTAACCTTTTTTTTTTTTTTTAATATTTTATTTCATTATTTTTAGAAAGAGGGGGAGGGAGAGAGGCAGAGAGGGAGAGAGGCATCAATGTATGGTTGCCTTTCACCTGCCTCCAGCCACATGCCTGACTGGAGACCTGGTCTGCAACCTGGTTATGTGCCCTGGCTGAGGAATCGAACCTGCAACCTTTGGGTTTGCAGGCCGGCGCCTTATCCACTGTGCTACCAGCCAGGAGTTTCCCTAACTTTTTAAGTTGAGGGTTGGGAAGGTCCAAGGTTACAAGCTGGGGGCCTGTAGTCCCCCTCTGAGTTATACAGGCTGCTCCTTAGGTCATTTCCTTCACAGTGTGGCCCCTGACTTTTTGGTTTTGTAACCAGGATTCTTGGTCTTCTAGGCCAGCCACCTCCAGTTCCCAGAAACTGTTTATGGTGCAGATGGGTATCCTATGTCCATCAAGAGAATTGTGAATATCTTCACTCAGCTACTGAGCCTGTTTGCACTGGAGGACATAAAAGACACTCCCACTTAATGCAGAATTTTTGAAGCAGAGATTGTCTTTTATATTTAGACTGACAGTGCCTAGCACACTACCTTCAGTAAATTCAGTAATTCAGTAAATTCATGAATCATAGCTTTGTTTTATTTCTAAGATAAAAATTCATGTTATTGAGCAGGTTGAATGAATGAATCAATGAGTATGTTTAATCAAAAGTGTACTGAGGCAATATATTTTCATGTTTCCTTGGTATCGGTTTTAAAGAATGTGGTAGTCAATGTAGAACCTATATCTTTCCTTTAAAAGAACTCATGCATATTAATTCCAAACTTTGCACTAAGGACTTAAGATTATTATGCATCTTATACAAAGCAAGCACTGTTAAGATTGGTGTTTTCAGAAACATACTACGATACAACCAGAATATTTCCATTTACTTTTTAAATTGGAAAAATAAAAGGATGATAATAGTAAACCTAGTTCACAAAAAGGGAAAGGCAGCATTTAGTAGCAGTAGCAGGACCTTTAAGGAGTTGATGTAATAATCACACTATTATTTATGGAGAAACAGGGCCTATACAATAGGGACACTAGTGTGGCTGACTTGTGCCAGTAAGTTTGAAGCAGAGTT
Organism: Noctilio leporinus; assembly: GCA_004026585.1. Lineage (NCBI taxonomy): Eukaryota > Metazoa > Chordata > Mammalia > Chiroptera > Noctilionidae > Noctilio > Noctilio leporinus. Next base: position 13,887 of record PVIW01014934.1, on the reverse strand, counting down.
CAGGCAGTAAATATCAAAAACAAACAGACAAACTTCTGACACATGCCCTTTCTTTTTTGAAGTTGGAATAGAGAAAAGGCCAGAAGAAAGCTGGTAAAGCTTTCCTTGAAAATACAGAAGAATAACAATCCCCCAGCCTATGGAGAGAAGGAAGTTAAATAGCCTCCAAGTGCCATTTTGACTACAGGAAAGTACAGCCAACTCAGTATTTTTCTGACAGCCCAAAGCACCCTCCCTAAGCATGACTTCACCACTGACATTAAAACAGCCATGATATCTGCATTTCCAAAAATCAAGGAAGCTGCCAGATCCAAGAGAATGAACCTTCCCAGTAAAAATGGGAGCAGAGGTCAAAGAATAGGTTTCCTCTTTCTTCCCAGACCTTGGACAACACTGCACAGTTCTCCCAGAGGCAGAGAAGAAAGTCAGTTGATTAGAACTGAATTTTCAGGAAAACTGAAAATGGCCTAATTTTATTTTTGTATTTTGGACACATTCTGATTTCCTCTTTAAAGGCTTAAGTTAATTTTTTTAGTTAATTTTTTAATTTAACTCATCAGTATAACAGTCAATAAACTTTGACCCTGCCAAAAATATGCTCCCCCAATAGTCATAATACCTGTTAAATGTGGATTCTATTAACCAAATTCTGCTTAATCATATAGAAAAATAATTTAAATCTTTAAAGTTTTATAAGTAAACCCAAATGATGAACTCTTTATTAAACAAAAATTTCTGTGGAAAGCTACTGTTGGTATCTCTGATGAATATCGTCATCCAGCAGACATTTGACTCAAAAACAGTGACTTTCCTTCCCTTGTAAATTACTTAATTGTCTATTATGGGTATTCCCCTATTTATTATATCAGTAAGTAGATCAAGTTTGATGTGTACAAATGTTGTTCAGAATCACCTCCACTTAAAACTACAATCCCTTGCATGCTCCATTTTCCATATAGATGAAATATCTTTTAGTTTTATATATTTATATATTTAGTGTTTAAATGTACATATATTTATAACCTATCCATCTGTCTATTCTTATAATTAATTAATGGGAATGAAACAACATGGGGAAGTCATTCTAATTTTTTCATTCTCATCTAAAATAATAGGGAAAAGTGCTACTGCTTTCATCACACTCATATGAGAACATTTATACTGGCTCATGGCTAGGGCTTTGGAATAACAGAGGTGATATTTTTGGAATCAAAAGGCTTATACCTGGTTTGCCACCTCTAGCATGTGACCTTGGGTAAATTATTTATCTTCTTTAAAACTCAATTTTCTCCCCTGTAAAGTAGGTAGATTGAAACAGGACTCATCTCTCCAAAAAGTTGTCAACTATTAAAGTAGATAATGCAAGTAAAAATGCATTGAAGAGCACTTAATTAATAAATAAATATAAAATAAGCCCCAGCTGGTGGCACAGTTGATAAGGCACCAGCCTATGAACCCAAAGGCGCTCATTCAATTCCCCAACTAGGGTGCATAACCAGGTTGCATAACCTGGTCTCTAGCCAGGTCTGTAGCTGGAGGCAAGTGAAAGGTAACCATACATTGATGTCTCTCTCCCTCTCTGCCTCTCTGCCTTCACCCCACTAAAAATAATATTTTTAAAAACATTTTTAAGTAAATAAATACTATACTTGTAGTGTATTTAAGTGATAACTAAAAGCCAAAATGAATATAACAGATATATGTAAAATAAAAATAATCATTCAGTAAATTCAAGAATCATAGCTTTGTTTATATTTCTAAGATAAAAATTCATTTTTTACTTCAGTAACAATTAAATGCTATAATTATAAATTTCATTATATAAAAACAATACAATCTGTCCCCTTCCACAAATATGACTGAAAGGTGTAGAGGTTTAGAAATATGTACATATTATTGTTGACTAATAGGTTATAGCACCATACATCAATGAAGCAACTATTTACTGAAAAATGCCTAAACTGAACTGTGATCATTTTAAGTGCATCAAAGAGATAACTGTTCTTTGAAAGACTTGTACTGTGAATCTGTTTGCAAAGCAAATGTTCATTTCCCAATTCTTCCTTTATGAATGGTAAATGGGATGTGAAAAGAGCACTACAAACAACTGTTCAACATTTACTATTAAATGTCAGACATTTGCCTAGATACATCACCAAGCAATGCAAATAAAAGTATGTCCTCGTGAAGCTGGCATCAAGTAGGAAGGGACAAACAAAATCATATAACATCATAGGTAAATTGTTAGATATCAAGTGCTACGTAAATGAGTAAATATTTAGGTTTAAGTGTTATAGGGAAAGAAAAGAATGCTGTAAGATCTGCTACGTGTGAACATGGTGGGGCAGATTTCAGTTTTAAACAGAGTATGTCTAATTAAAAACATGTTAAGATATCCATATGGGTCTCTGGGATAAAAATATCCAGGCAGAAGGAAAAGCCAGTGTAATGTTAGCCCCATTTGATTCTGACAAAATGATCTTGTGAAAAATACTCCATTTTGCAGGTGAGTAAACAGTGTCTCGGAGTAACTTAAGGGAACTGAGCTGGTCAATAATAAAGCCAGGACTACAAACCAGGTTTTTTCACTCTTGGTCCAGTCCCATTCTTTTGTTTGTGCCTTTATTTACTAGTCACAGAGAAAGGACTCTGTTTCCTATACAGCACTGAGTAAGGTATCATCACTGCTGTGGTTTTTGCTCTTATTAGTCATCATCTTGAAAGGTAAAGATCAAATCATTTCATTTCCCTTTCCCATGGTTTTTTTCCTTCCTTTGTGCTTCTTTTCTTGGGCCGATCTAAAATTTAAATATCAGATTATCGGTCAAAGTAATTATTTTTCTTTGTAATTATATATCTGATAAAGAAAAGGTGTTTAACATACTAGAAATAACCTATACATGAAAAAGAGCTGACTAAAGGATGTAGAGAATGTGGAGCTCCAATGATTCAGAAAAAAGCTTTATTTCTCAAGAAGGGAAGGGGGAGAATCTTTGAACATATTAGGACTAGAGTCCCCACACAGTTAAGTTACTACATGAACTTGAAGAAATAATGGACTTAAAGTTAAAAAGTTAAAAACAAAGAGACCACAAAAGAGGAAACCTATAGAAAGGATAAAAATTGTAGGAAGGAGGCTGAAGAGGAAAACAGAAGAACTTAAAAGATTTTTTCCTAGTAAAAATATGAGAATATTACACAATAAACAATATTTTTAAAAAACAGAGAATCAGATTTCAGACACAGTAGACATGAGAGCTGGTGGAATTACTAACAGCCAAAGGGAACAGAGGAGAGTCTGAAAGGTGAGCTGTCTTTCCGTAAGGCTAGGTTTAAGGTGGCAGTGAGTTCTCACAAGTGGAAAGGGTCTAACAGATAAGAGGTAAATTTGAAAGATGCGTATCTTCTAGAGCTGTTTTGTCCAATACAGTAGCTCCTCACCATGATGGCTACTAAGTACTTGATATTGTGGCTAGCCTGAACTGAATGTGCTATAAGTATAAATATACACCAGTTTTGAAGATTTCATATAAAAAGAACACAAAATACCCAACATTTTTTAATTGATTACATGTGGAAAATAATGTTTGCTTGCATGGACTGAGTTAAATGAAATATGTTCAAATTAACTTCACTTGTCTCTTTTTACTTTTTAATGTGACTAGGAAAAAATTAAAAAATTACTATGTGGCTTGCATTATATTTCTAGTGGACACTGCTGATAGAGACATGTATTTAGCATCATATAAGGAAGAGTGGACTTAGAAGTGAATCTTCTGAGGTGTCACAACCAAAAATTGATGAGGGAGAAAAAGAACACCTCATTGTAATAGTTAAAATTTATGAAGCACTCAAAGCATTATGTTTATTTAAGTGCATCATCTTATTTGTTTCTTTAGTCTTCTTTTACGAAACAAAAAACTGAGGCTAAAGAAGTTAATCTGCCCAAGGTCAAAGTTAGATGTTAGTGTTGGTATTCAAATTCATGACTAACCCCAGATCTCAAGTTCTAAATTGCCACATCATCAAATCTAGAACAATTTATACTCTACAGTTGTTAAATTATAAGATTTTAAATGGTTATATTTAAACAATTTATTAGAATGGTTCATTGTCAGTGTGAGTGATATACCAGTGATGTCCTAATTCAATGAAGAAAAATATACAAATATGTAAATTTGTAACTGTAGAATTATGACGAACTACTCAGGTTAGCACATTTTCACCATGCTGGGCCTAAGAGTTTCCAGAGCAACTTCTTGCCCTTTGTCAATATCTATTCCTAAAAACCCAAACCTGTCAAGTTAGATGGTATGATGGAGAGATGATTGTGGGTACAACCCTGAACAGGACCACATTTTCTGAACATAACTTGATCAGTGACATGGATCCACTTACATTTTAAAACTGAATCTCCCAAACTGTGATTTAAATGTTTGAGAGAGAACTGGATTAAATTGTGACCATTAGTTGAAGAACCAAAAATTAAGCTTACCCAACTGGATAATTTAAAAATGGACATTGTCACCCTTAAAATTACAGCTTTCAAGAAATAGAAAGAAAAATTGCCTTAATATTTTGACTGGGATCATAACACAGCAAAATCTCCTAGAAATATAAATTGGGATTAAAAAATAAGGTGTTTTTCATTTATGTTTCTTTGTTTGGTCTTGATTTCAAATATAAGCTTTCTCCCTTTCCTTTTTACCTTTAATTCCTACCACCTATCTTGACTAGACTGTAAAGAACCACTGCACTTGGACAGAGATAACTTTAACTGCATTGTTTTCAGAAACTTGCCCATGTAAATTTTATCAAGCAGTTTGGCTCAAATTGTATTTAAAAAACAAAACAAAACAAAAACACTTCTCCAGGCTTAACACAAGGATTACTATCAATTTACACTATGGAAATGAAAAAACAAAAGAGAATTTCAAGGGAAGAATTCTGCTTTGGAATAAGACTAATCGGTAGAGACATCATGAGACTATTCATGTTGGAAAGGAATCCAAAGAGGTGTCTCGTTCAACTGACCCACTAATTTATGAATTAAACTACAGGCCCTTTCCACTCCTTGCCTTTTTTTAAAAATAGTGAGATGGCTTGGATTTGGTTATATTTATTAAAATAGCTCCTCTGAAGACCCAAAGTTACTGAGAAATGCTTATCTAAAGAGGAAGCATCACAATTGTATAGGGTAAAGTTTATATGAGTTTGCCCTCTCTTTTGGCTCTTTCAGGTTAATTCCCATTACTCTTCCATCCAATGAGTTATCCTTGGGCTTGTTCCCTTACTCATTACAATTCATAATAATTTGGAACAAAGGCTCAGAACTGGAGGGAGAGAGCCCTAAAAATGATTTGTCCACTCATGTGCCAAGGTGTCAAGAGCATGAAGTTGACAGGCACAGGTGTAATAGATGGCCACCCAATGCTGCTATCATGGAGGGCCACCAAATTGACTCACATGTTTCCAAGAATACCACCCCCCTTTCAAACTTCACTTGAGACCTTCATCATTACAACTGTTAAGTTGGATAGGTGATCCTTGAAGCTGTGTTGCTTCCAATGTGTACATTCACATAAAATATGCTGTTTTGGGTTCATATTTTTTTAAACATTGAGCACTTATTACATGCCAGGCACTCTTGTATGTAGGTACTGAAAACACAAAGTGACAAAAATCTCGGCCTTCCTGATACTTACATTCCAGTGTAAATAAGATAAACAAAATTGATAGTAAGTTAAATATTAGACGCTGAAGATTAAAAAAAAAAAAAAAATTAAGCAGGCAAGGCAAAAGTGAACTGTGGTGAGTGGGGTGAAAAAGACTGGAATTTCTGGTGAAGTGGCCAGACAAGACTTCACATATAATCAGATAATGTGTCCCTGAAAGGAAAGAGAGGGCAAAATCTAGGACTGATTAGTGTCAGCTGGAGTAGGGAAAGGACAAGAAATTAGAATATTTTAACCAGCCTGAAGTGGAGAGGAAACTAGATGAAAGGGAGGAGAGAAGCAAAGATAAAACATGGACCACTATAGGCAAGGTGGGCCTCACATTTTGCCTAGTCCTGACTGGTCCTTTGAGCATGGCACAACACCCTTCTCTCCTACTTAGCCACAGAACCAGGCTCTGCAGCCAGAGCCAGGCAGGTCTTGGGACAACCAACAGACGCCACACTCCCTCAACCCGTCCCCACCTCTTTCCCAGGAACAGTGCTAATGCCCAGCAGAGTCCGGTACCAGCTTGGGAAACTGAGAAACAGTAGTTCTTGAAAGAACATTCCATCCTGGTATACCAACGAAAACCTACCTGCCCACTCCACTCTGCAAACCCAGGGAGGCACAGGCGCAGACACACCCCCGGGGACGGTAGGCGCGGAGCACGGACTAGACGTGAATTCAACCGCTTAGAGCTCAAACCCCAGAATTTCCCGACGCTGGGTCGGTACCGCGCGAGGGAAACGCCGTTCCCCACGCCTGGAGCCGCCGGGCGGAGGGTGGGAGCGAGTGATGGGAGAAGGAGGTTGTGGGCGGCTAGCTGGCCCAGCAGCCGCCGGAGAAGGGAGCGGTTTCGTCGGGCATTCGGCGCTGGCCGGCCGCGGTCACACAACAGGGCGCTCAAGTGGCTGGGACCAGACAGCGGACGGGGACAAAGTGCCCAAGACCTGCCGGCCTCGGTCGGCCCATGCGCCCCCCGCCAAACGTTCACGGTCCCCTCCCCAGGCCGGCGCGAGCCCGACCACCGCGGGTTCCAGCGGTCGACCCCGCAGCTCCAGCACCGCCGCCCGCTCGGCCCCTTCCCGCCTAGAGCATCGGTCCAGAAACGAAAGAAAGAAAGAGCGGCAGCGGTGGCGCGCGGCCCCACTCACCATGATCCGCGGCGGCTGCGGCACAGCGACCCCGGCGGGCGGCGATGCGCTGTCCAGGGTAGCGGGCGTCCCTCTGCCCCGCGCTCCCGCGCGCCCGCTATACTTACCCCCACCCACACCCACGTTCGGCGCGCGCACATCGCCCGCCCTCGCCTCTCCGCCCCTTCGGGCTCGCGCAACTCCAGCGCAGGGAGCCCCGGAGCCGCTGCGCGACCGCAGCTCTCCGCCTCCTCCCCTAGGCCGGGCTTCGTCCGCAGCACCGCCGGGAGGGCTTAGGGGGCGGGACGAGGCAGGCGGGGTAGAGGTTGGCTGCGGCCTCTTTCGCCGCTTCCCCGGCGGATGGCTTCTCCCGCGCGGCCGCGGCGCCTTCTATCGGGCGGGCAGTGATTTGCAGGCCTAGTGGGCGTCCTCCGTGCGCGCGAGGACTCAACGTTCGAGGACCCACCGGCCACCTGACGGTCCCTGGCCCCCTGGAGACTAAGATACCTGCAGAAGCCGTGGGGAGGACGGGGACGCAGATGGCCAGGGCACTGGCCCTGCTGTTAGTTGGGTTCCGTGGCTTTCAAGCACACGATAAAGGGAGAATGGCTCTTGTTCATGCAGATTTGGGAGATGTAGGTGGTTTAGAAATACAAATCAGTCGGGTTCCTTTAGGGATGAGGTCGGGAGTGGATCAGCCTGAGCAGGAAATTCCATTTCTCACACAACATTACCTCTAGAGTACCTTATTCTCGAGGCTAATGCCACCAATGGTCATTTTAACACGCTTATTTGTGAACAGAAAGTATGGGACCTTAGATCCTGGGCTGTTGTTTGTTTAAATTTTTGTTATTCAAGGTGGAAGATGTTGGGAAATGGAGCGTTGCATGATATTTATTTATTTATTTATTTATTGACAAATGTGTAGCCCTGGCTGGTTGGCTCAGTTAGTTGAAGCATCTTTCTGTGCAAGCGAACATTTCAGGTTGGATTCCCTGGTCAGGGCTCCCCTAAGTTGCAAGTTCAAGCTTTGGTGGGGGCATGTTTAGGGGGAAACGAGAAGCGATAGGTGTTCCTCTTGCATATCTTGCATTGATGTTTCTCTCTCCCTTCCTCTCTAAAATCAATGGAAGAAAAGCATATCCTCAGGTACGGATTTAAACAATAAAAGAAAGAATATGTACTTGCTTTTTATGTGATCGGTGTGGTAAACTGAAATGCAAAGTAAACATGTTTATTGGTGATGGGACCATCACATCTGGATGTGCACGAAGGAACCTGCAACATAAACTGAGTATTCCACACTTGAAGTGATACAGACTTTACAGTTTTGTCAAGTAACAGTGAATAAACAAAGGTACCAAGTTTAAGTCTTAATTGTCATATAATCACCTAATATTTAGAGTTTCCTGTAGTTAGAGTGCTAAACACCAGGTACATACATATGTACCTGATGTATTTACTTATCAGGGGTGGTTAACTTTAGACCATAAATAGGTAGGTATTTGTTAGCCAAGTCTCATGAAAGATCACCATCAGGCTGAGGAGATAGTTCTTCCATATCTGGCTATTTGATATTGGGTTAGTTACCTAAGCTCACTTTGATCTAGTTTCCTGATCCATAAGATGGGGATACCTGGCTGGTGTGGCTCAGTGCATTGAGCACTGGCCTGCAAACCCAAGGGTCACTGGTTCAATTCCCAGTCAGGGCACATACTCAGATTGCAAGCCAGGTCTTCAGCTAGGTCCCCACCTGGAGGCAGGTGAAAGGCAACCATATTGTACATTAATGTTTCTCTCCCTTTCTCCCTCCCTCCCTTCCCCTCTCTCTAAAAATAATGAATAAAATCTTTAAAAGCAATAAAATGGGGGTAAAAATGGCACACAACATATTGTTGTTAAGATTAAATTAATGTGAGTAAAATACTAGAAAAATGCTGTAAAAGTACTAGTTGTTGATGATATGGATCTGATACCTGTGGGAATCAGAAAGTGATGTTCTATGTAATGCAGACATATTTTTATAAAGTGTTTATATGGCCAAAACTAAGAATACATTAATGCCAGTTTTATTCATTCATTCACTGTTCATTCAATACTGTTTGAGTGCATCCTATGCCAGGATTTATGGTAAGAACTGGGGATACAATGATAAATGCACAAATATGGCCCCTACCATCAGAATCTATAATGATCCATATTAGGACATCCAGAGACTAGAAGGAAATTGACCCAAATATTCACCAAATATTAAATTAATTGTTTGTTTTCCCCAAATAGCATTGTTAGGAAATTATTTTTTCATTTTATTTCTTTTCATTTTCCATATTTTAAAACATATTTTATACTTTTAAAGCCATAAAAATAACTTCTATGTTGTTTGGACATCGAACTACAAAAACAGAGGATCTGAATTTCACTGTATCATTAATCTGATATAGTAGAATGTGACTTATTAATTTAGATAGTGATCCTCAGACATTATTGTGTATAAATTGGTTCTGAGGATTTAATCAATTGCAGATATCTGGGACCCATCCAGGTGGTCTCAGGGGTAGACCAGGAATACAAATTTTTAAAAAAATATCACAAATGATGGTGATTCAGGCAGGTGGCCCATAGGCCACATTTTGAGAACACAAGTTCAACATCTATTTTATGGAAAGACTTAGTCTCTTTTTCTAACAACATGAAAAAGGAAAAAGTGGACAACCAGTCTCAAAGCACTCTACATTTGCTTACAGGAATTGTACCATTAATATCACCTATCCCTTGCAAAGCATACCAGGTTAACATGTGGAAAGAACTTTTAAGCTTTGCATTATCCCTATACTTTCCCCTACCATTTAGCATAATAGTCATTATTTCACATTTATCTAAAGCTACATATCCACAGAGTCAGAAGAAGGTCCCAAACGTTACCTATATCTTATCTATTTCTTAAAATATTATTTCTTCTCAGTATAATAAAGGAAGAAAGAGAGACAACCAAGGGATATATTTTTTCCACCAATATTACATTAAATTGAAAAAGGCTTTGGGGGGAATGGGTGGGTGGGGAGGGGGACAGAGGGGAGCAAAAAGAGGATGGATGTAATACAACAACAATAAAATTTTAAAAAAGGAAAGAAAAAGGAAGTAGTCTATCTCTATAAACAGAGAACTGGGATATTACAATACCTTAACATTCTAAATAGATATTACGTGAATTCCCATGTATTTATCAATAAAAATTCTAATGTACTATCAATGTGATTTTATAATATTTTCTGTATTATTTGTTTTCTTGTATGGATTACACAAAAGCTGGAATCTGCTTGCGCATATGTGTCAGTTAAAGTGCCATATTAACAGTATATAGCCTAATCATGTCTTAGAAATAAAGATCAAACTTTCTCTTTTTAATGTATATATTTCCTATTTTACAGATGAGGAAAGTCTACCTTAGGGAAATTGGGAATGGCTGATAGGTCATAGCACTAAAACATAATCTCATGACCCCTGGTCAGTGTTGCCATCTTCACAGCTGATTCTCCAGCTCTCTAGAAACAGACTCTGGAAGTTACATCCTTTCTTTGATAGTATACTTTGCCTTTGTGTAAAGAAAGCTCTGCCCATGTGAGTTTAGAAACAAAACATAATAAGATGAAGAGTAAAGCCAGATAAGAGTACAGCCACACTGGCATAAGTTAGGTTACCTTAAAAAATTCAGTATACCTTTTATTCAGTATTACCAGGATTAAAGATCTATGCTACATAAATTTGTATCATTTAAGCCATATATGTATCCACTTTTCATTTGGTTGAAATGGCGTAATAAGTGGACAATCATTACCTACAACTAATCAAGATTAAAGATTTATGTTCATTTACTTTAAAATATTTACTGAGTACTATGTTCCAGTACAATGTTCTAGAGCAGAGTTTGGAAAACTATAGCAGCAACTAAATCTGGAAAGCTACCAGTGTTTTGTAAATAAAATTTTATAAAAACACAATTATGCCCATACATTTTCATATTGAAATGGCCCAGTTGAGTATTTCTGACAGAAACTGCCTGGCCTGCAAATCCTTAAATGTCAACTATTTGGCCCTTTATTAGTAAGCTGTACGGATCTTTGTAGAATCTAGAAGGTATGAGTGAGGCCTTGAATGATATAGAGAGATCCATTTATAAAGCTTCTACTTTAGTGGGAAGGAAGAAAATAATAAAATAATTTTAGATAGAAAAGTGTCACAAAATTAGTATTGTGATAGAGAATGACTTGGTTGGATGAGGCCGCTCTAAGAGAGTGATAGTTGACTTGAGATCTCAATTACAGAACAAATCAACTATGAAGCCATAAAAACATCTAGAAGAAAGCCTTCTAGGTGGAAAAATTAACAAATAAAAATGCATTGGGATGGAAAAATTAGGGTTGATTGAGAAAAAGAAAGGCATGTCTGAACTTGTGAATCAGGGGTTATAGCTGGATGGAAGCCCATTATCCCCTCTGTCACTATTGTAGGTAGACATTCATAAATGTATTGAAATCATGGCCTTTAGCCTCTGCCTTGAGGTGTAACCTTTGAAGACCTCCAACCAGGGAACCTGGCACAAAATTCTCATGTGATATCCACTGGTCAGCTGCAGCCAACCCAATTCAAGAAATTTCAGTGGGGCCATTATTTCATATTCTTACAGCCATTATGATCTGTTCTCTTTTGTCTTTTTGTTATGCTCCTTCTATAGATCTTATTTATTTGAAGTATTCATCACTACCACTTTGCCATTTGTATGTGTTATTTTAGTTAAATTGCATTTATTTACTTTTAATATATTTTTTAAGTGTTTTATTAACGTCAAGTAGCAGAGGCATAAAATGGGACAGCCTATTTCATATGGAAGGTGAGATACCATAGTCCCTCCAGATGACAAGAGAGCACCTTTCCACCCCAAACCACAGAGCAACTATTTCTTTCTCAAGTGTACGATTGGAGATTAACCCTAGGCAGTAGTTCCCCAGGCTATTTTTGTTGCAAACATACTACTCCACACCTAACTTGAGACCTAGATATCAATGAGAAGTTGCTAATTAAAACCCAACCATTTACATCTCAAGGAAGAACACATTGCATGAACTTACCTTGCCCATCCCCTCTTGTAAGTGTAAGTGTGTGTGTTGAGGGGAGAGGGGTGTATAGCCACACATCTTTCTCTGCCAGAAATTCTTATGTCTGGAATAAGAGTGATAGGACAAGAAACCTGGACCTCATAATTAATCATTCTGAAGTTTATGACTTTCTGGCATATAGTAAAATTGGGTCAGAAATAGATAACTTGTAACAAATCACTTTTACGACATTATTGTATATTTTTGAGATGTTAATAATGTGAATGTAAGTGGTAATTAAATTTTCATGAATAGGGGAGACCCAAGATGGCAGAGGAATAATAGAAGCTACACTAACTTTCTCCCAGGACAAAACTGGAGTAACCAACTGAACACTAGTTAGAGAGCCTTATAACCAAGGACAGACAGAAGAAACCACTTTACTAAAATGAGACTGGTAGCGAGTACAAAGGAGGTAGGAGAGGGCTGGCTAGGCTCCCATGGGTGGCAGCTAAAGTGCCAGATGGATATTTCAGCAGCTGGGGTAGGGGGTCCCCCTGAGAAGTGTGGGGTCTAAATGCCAAAGTGGGCTCTCCTGCCTACTGCACAGATACATCCACCTGTGAAAAGCTGCAGAGTTTCTGTCTGGCAGGGAGACATGGCTGGAGACTCAGAGAACCCCTTAAAGGGCCGATGCACACAATTCTGTTTGCAGCCACTTACCCTGGGCTCCTGCTGAGAGAGAGCAAGTGGACTAGAGACTGAGACTATTGGCCCTGGGGAAGGAAAAGCCACCAGGATATCTCTGTGCTGTCATTTCCCATACTTCAGGAACCATCTTTCTCAGGCAGAACACTCCACCCTAAGTAACATCAGCTTGAGGAGAAGCAATAGACCCCACCCACAGAAAATACTCTGCTCCCCATCATGTGGTGCTGAAGCCCTGCTGTGAGGAGTGCACTGGAAAACTTTCACTTTTTAACCCTACAGAAAACATGCAGATAGAGGCAGATTGCTCAGAGCTCTACGCCTTCAGCTCACCCACCCAGGACCTGTGGTAAAAGCCAGGGTTGGTGCACAGCCTGGTTCTTTCTGCATGCATCCAAGCCTCCCAGAGGGAGCCACATGCTGTGGATCACTGATAACTCCAGACAGGTTGCCCAGGGCCAGTCGCAGGCAGGATTTGACTTAGACATTCACCAGAAACTTGGAGACCTACTTAAAACATAGAAACAAATACAAAGAAGCAGCCAAAATGGGAAGACAAGGAAACAGACTGCAGGTGAAAGAACAAGAGTGTTCTCCAGAAGAAGAACTAGGTAAAATTGAGGCAAGTAATTTATCAAATACAAAGGGCCCAGAGGCATATGAAAGAATGCTCAACATCACTAGTCATCAGAGAGATGCAAATTAAAACTGCATTAAGATACCACCTCACACCTGTCAGAATGACAATCATCAGCAAATCAACAAACAACAAGTGTTGGCGAGGATGTGGGGCAAAGGGAACCCTCATACACTGTTGGTGGGAATGCAGGCTGGTGCAGCCACTGTGGAAAACAGAATGGGGTTTCCTTAAAAAACTAAGAATGGAACTGCCTTTTGATCCAGCAATTCCACTACTTGGACTATACCCAAAGAAGCCTGAGACACCAATTCATAAGAACCTATGCACACCTATGTTCATAGCGGCACTATTTACAACAGCCAGGTGCTGGAAACAGCCTAAGTGCCCATCAGTGGATGATTGGATCAAAAAACTTTGGTACATTTACACAATGGAACTCTATATGGCAGAAAGAAAGAAGGAACTTGTACCCTTTGCAACAACATGGATGGAACTGGAGAATATTATGCTTAGTGAAATAAGCCAGTCAGTGAAGGACAGGTATCATATGTTCTCACCCATTACGGGACAATAATGAGCAAAACTAACAACAAGCA
>PVIW01014933.1:0-21518 GCA_004026585.1 Noctilio leporinus | reverse complement strand
TCTTACGGGACAATAATGAACAAAACTAACAACAAGCAAAACAGAACCAAGTATATGAATACAAGGAATAGGCCTTCAGTGGTCAGGGGAACGGGGTAGGGGGGAGGGAGAGGTAGAGGCAAAGATGGGGAGCAGCTTAGACAAGAACCTAGTATAAAGGAACCATGGACATGGACAACAGGTGGGATTGACTTTGGGGATGGGTGGGTGGGTGGGGGGACAGAGGAGAGCAAAAAGGGGATGGATGTAATACAACAACAATAAAATTTAAAAAAAAAACAAAAAAAACAATACCCTGAAATGCAAAGAAAGACTAACAGAAAGGATTAAATTAAACTTTAGTGTAATCCAGAAAATCTACCTTTCGGGTCGCTTTATTCCAGTAGTGAGTTACTAGATAACTCACTTACATGTGTATTTATATTGTATTTCTTCTATGCAATGTTTATCCCACTTAGTAAGTCATTCCATTATGATGTAGTTTGCAAACTTTTCCACTGCCTTTATCCTTTTGGAGACCAGTCAGGTGGAAACTAACTGGGGTTTGGTGACTTTATAGAGATGGGTCAACAGATTCCATTAATAGAACAACTGTCCTAAATATTTGGCCATGACTCAGATGAAATCACATTTGTAAATATGGATAAATTTATTTATTTATTTACTATTAAAAACAGATTTTATTTATTATTTTTAGAGAGAGGGGAAAGGAGAGAGGCAGAGAAGGAGAGAGACATCAATGTATGGTTGCCTTTCACCTGCCCCCAGCTAAGAACCTAGATGGAGACCTAGCTTACAACCTGGTTATGTGCCCTGGCTGGGGAATCAACCTTTGGGTTCGTAGCCTGGTGCCTTATTACCAGGGGTAATAAGCAAAAGCATGTATACCTTTATGCTTCTAATTATAGAAGAAACATAGAGTTTATATTTTATATCTATAATTTGATTTGAAAACACATTATAAAAAGTCCTTACCAGGAATGTGTTTACTGATATTAGAGAGAGAGAGAGGAAGGGGGGCAATAAGGGGAGGGGAGGGAGAGAGGGGGAGAGAAAGAGAGAGAGGCATTGATTAGCAGCCTACTAACCACACAGGCCTTGCCTGGGGTATCAAACCTGCCACCCAGGTATGTGCCCTGGCTCAGGACCAAGCCCTCAACCTTTCAGTGTACAGGAGGACACTCCAGTCAATGAGAACACCCATCCAGGGCTGAAAATATGTATTTCTTAGTGTAGCTAATTGTCTTCTGTGTTGATGCTTTATTTTAAGTAATATAAATTCTTTTAAAATTAAATTTATCAGAGTAACATTGGTTAATATTTATATGTTTCAAATGTACAATTCTGTAGTATGTCATCTATATATTGTATTATATGTGCTGACCACTCAAAGCCTGATTTCATTTCATGACCATATATGTTTAAAAATTTTTTATTGGTTGATTTTAGAAAGCGAGGGAAGGGGGGACAGAGAAAGACAGAGAGACAGAGAGAGGGAGAAATTTGTTTTCCAGTTACTTATATAGTCATTGGTTGATTCTTGTATGTGCCTTAACTGGGATAAACCTGCAACCTTGGCATAGGTGGTTATGCTTGAACTGGATGGGCCCTGTCACAATATATTTGAGCCCCTTTACCTTCTTCAATAAAATTATTGTATATATTTTTTGTATCACTGGATATGGATCATCACAAACATTTAATTTTTTACTTGAGCTCAGGAGTGACTAGATTTAAAAATTAGACAATAAAATCTCATTAAAATTTTAAGAAACATTTTCAAACATAATATGAAACACTTTAAAATTACATTGATGGCCGGGGAGGCAGAGGGAAAGAAGGGGAGCAGCTTAGACAAGAACCTAGTATAAAGGAACCATGGACATGGACAACAGGTGGGATTGACTTTGGGGGGAATGGGTGGGTGGGGAGGGGGACAGAGGGGAGCAAAAAGGGGATGGATGTAATACAACAACAATAAAATAAACATAAAATAAAATAAAATTATGTTGATATCTTGGGCAAACCAACAGCATAGAGCGCTGTTATAGTACATTTTAAAAAATATAATAAATAAATTCTCTTATTTGATGCATTTTAATTTATTACAGAATGTAAACAAGAATTATAGGCCTTGCCTCCTCCTCTTACACTTACACACACATTTTAAAATTGAAACCCTGCTCTCCTCCCATGCCCTGCCCTGCTGGCCCTGCTCAGGCTGCAGGCTGCCTTGGTCCCCTGGAGCTTTGGCTTCTTGTTAAGCCGATGCCACTGTTGTCTCCTTCCAGCCACTATCTTGATCATTTGCTGGACCTCATCAGCCATGATGAGAGGTTCTTCAATATCTATAAGATCCAGGAGATCTTCAGATAGCCTGTGCGTGAGGTAGAGGGGAACCTCAATGACTATCTTATTAGTGGAAATACCTCCACTAGAAGATGAAGGTACCCAAAGCTCTGTAATCCCTAGTCATGAACCATTAGTTGCAGAAAAGCAGATTCAGAAAAGGAGCCTAGAAGAAGTATGGCAAAGAATACATGAAATTAATCAAAGGGGACTTGAAGAACAGAGACCAAAAAGAGCAAAGCTTTTGATGACAGGGGCTGCAGAACAAACCAAGCATATTCTTGCTCATTTAAAAAAAAAACTACCAGTTCTCAATGGGTGCAAACAAACATGCACCCAGATGGTATACTCTGTGGAATTACTGTGAGGATGACATGGCCCCATATAGTATTCTCTTTAGGGATGATTTAGAAATGGAAGCATATTAACAAATTTGGCAATTTGGATCTATCACTTGTCATTACTAGCTGCTGCTTTTCATCCATATACCAGGACTAGGGCAAATGGAACTGATGTTGTCTTGAGTTATTTGTTTATTTTGACCTTGATTATTTGGAGCAGAGGCATTGCTTTTAATAATAAATATGACATGTAGGTTGCCTAAAAATAAAATACTCTTAAATTCAGTAAAATAAAATAAAAACCACAATCTCCTTTTGGATTGTATTGAGTTGTATTGGGGCATTTTCCCCAGCAATTAAGATAGTTAATACTCTGTTGTTACTAAGAGCTCCATAAATATTTGTTAATTGATTTAATTTTATTCTAGAAAGCATTTGTTTAATGAGTTAGATAAATATTTGCATAGACTGAAGTATTATTGTAAATCACCAAATTGGGGTGGGATATTTTGAAATCCCCTAGTTTAACTGCCTCATTTTACAGATGAAAAAATAGCAACACTGAGAGGTTGAACGAGTTATCCTCAGTGTAAAGGGTAGTTTTTTTTTTTTTTTTACCCCATTGTATAGTTCTTTAGAGTTTTCACATTGGCTAAAATTTGAAGGCTTACTTATAGTTATCTGTATATTAGAAACAAGGTGAGTTCTGAGTTAAGATGGCGAAAAAAAGCTTTTTCATGATACCACTTACTTGAAGTATCATCAATTCCATCACATGAATGCAGTAGCAATTTAATTTTCTCTTGGAAATTCTAGTAACTGTGTGAAGATCATTACACTTCAGGATATTTTTTCCAATTGAATGATAACAAATAAAGAATTTACTTGTTATGGGTTGACTTGCTTTTACATAGAAAAATGTAAGCATAATTGTGGTTATATTGTACTTTGACCTCTCAAACTTTTTGGGGCTGGCTGTGTTTGAACTCTTGCTGGTAATTTTAGCCAAAAGATTATATATATATATAATATATAACATATAATATATTATATATTATATAATTATATATAACATAATATATGATATATATATAATATATATGATATATCCTCTTTGGTGAGTTTACCACTGATTTGAGAAATTTTAAACCACCTATGGTAATTTTCTTGCCTCAAAATTTAATTTCCTGAAAATTTGATTGCAATTATATTAGGTTATCTAACTGAAGTGAAATACTAATTTATGTGGACAGGGTTCTTACTAAATCTTTTAAAATATTTTACTTTTAAAATGCCATAGTATAGTTTATGTTTCCACAGACACTTTTTAACAGATGTTTGTTGAAATTCAAGGAACCATGAGTAAATATTTAGTTTGAATCTATTCTACAATAAAAAATGTTCATTTTTCTGTGCATCTCACAGTTGCTTTGTGAGCTTAGCCTGCCTACTAATTGTTACTTATTTAAGTGATGAAATGGCTTCTTGATAACTTTAAAAATTATTTAGCTATCTAGAAAATAGTGATGTTAAAAGTTAGCATGTGATCTTAAGCACTCTCATTATTTCTAGTTAATGATAATAACATAGAAATCCCTAGCAAAGCTTTCATATTTGTATTTAACTCATTTTCTTTGCTTTTATGTTGCCTAAGTTAAAAATTCAGTCAAAATGTTGAAATAGACCATTTTTACCACAAAAAGCACAGCTTAGCCCCAGATTCATTTATTTTGAATTAGATGAGATTGGCACCATCACTGCATAGATGAATGGCTTTTGACTAAATTCTGTTGTGTTCTCCTCAATAGGAAACAGCTTCCCCCAAACCCCCCTGAACAAACACTGTCACTTTTATTACCAGTCATTAATGGTTAGACATGAAGCTGGCTGTACTCTTAATGTTACCTCAGTGATTACATATTCATTTAGTGAATGTGAATAACAAAAAGGCTCTGTGTCTCCTCTACTTGTGATCATTTTCAGATAACAATCTGTAGCCAGATTGTTCCTGACCCCTGACTCCATGATATTGCTTGTGTGGTATTGTCCTGTTTGTTAATTTATTCCTTGATCACATAGCTCTTATGCTTAATACATTTTTATCACAGTCTGTAGTAAATTTCCATTATGCTTAGAGCCCAAACCTCATGTATTTAATTTCTTCAGAGTTAGTTTGGTAGTGACTATATCAGCATATAGTAATGCAGGAACAAGGTTCTTAAACAGGATGGGGGAAGGAAATGCTGGGATATATTCTTATTTCTTTACATCCTAGAGACTTGGCAGGGGAGATGCTATGCCCACTAACTCTGTTCGTAGCCAAGTGTTTTTAGAATCTGAGAGTTTTCTTTTTTGTAGTTCTTCATATTGTGAATACATCAGAAAGCTAATAAAACAGATTGCCTGTAAGAGAGTCAATATAAAAATAGTCTGCAAGAATGCATGCCACCATCTGTGTTTTCTTATCTAGAAATGTATCCTTGTCTCAGATTGACTTTCAAATTATTATGCTTATAAATATTAATTGATAGAAATTAGAAGAAGTGTAAAAGTGTGTCTGTGAATTTTATATATGTACACATAAATGTTTAACACATACAGTTTTCATCCAAAAAATTCTTGAGTCTTGGCAGATAACTTCAATTTGAAGTTTCTTTTTGGAATATGTATTAATCAAAGTACATATGAGAGTTGAAAATATTCCTTTTTGTGAAGCTGTTTTGTAAGTCAAAGGTTAGTGATGGAGACATCCATCAACAATGGCATCCTCAGTGACTCACAAAAGCACTAACAAATGCATTTTGCTTCTGGATAACACGTGAATGTGTACATGATATACAGCTATCATATATTAGGATATGAAAGTAGAAGTAGACATTATTTATTAATCAGAAAAAGAAGGCTAACATGGCATAAAGGAAAACATTTTTGTCAATAAAATATACTAATATAAAAAAAATATACTAATATGGAAAGGAAAACAAATAGGCAAATATGATGACATTTGGCCCAAGTCATTATTCTACTAAAAATGAGTCATATTTCTCTTTTAAAATACCCCACCCCCTTTTTGTGAGAAATCAGTAGTAATGCATTTCAGAAATTCCCTTTGGCTTAATTTATTGACATTGAAGCTCTATGCCTGAGAAAATCTCTCTGCAAACCTAGTTACTTAGTGCTTATTATGAGTTTTCCCCTGTGTTTTTCTAATTAAAATGGCTTTCTTTAGCATACTTTTTGTAGGAGGGAATATTTGAAAATGTAGTTTGATAATTTCCTGGTCCTTTCTTCACATAGTTTAATTTCTTATACTGTGCAAAGTAGTTTTAATTTGGCAACTTAGGAAAGATGGTCTGGGAGCAGTGGAACGGACCAGTAACACTAGAACATCCACAAAGTCTTCAGTTGTTTAGATGGAAGCAACTGAACTAAATTAAAGGTTAATTTTTTCCTTTTTTTTCACTACTCTCTGTGGTTTTAATAAATTGCTAGCTTACTAGTAGACTTAGCAAGGGTGTAGGAGTCAACAGTTCCCTATTGGATGTCAATTCAATTGTGCCAGGAAAGACTGCCCATCCAAAATAACTCTCTCCTACTCGCATAGGAGAAAAAACCCTTAGTTGTACAATTAGAGTTGAAATCTAAAGAGGCAATACAGCAAAGTTCAACTCATATTAGTGTTGGGGTGACTACTTGTCACCTCTTAAAAATAGGTTTGGAAGAAAGGGATGTACTGAAAATACGAAAACCTTAATGCTTGGAGGGAGCAGTTATGGAGCTATGGTGGGTAAAGTGTGCTAAAAGGGAGCCTGAGGTACCCTGACAAATATGTGTATGATTAGTAATTTCTAATATGTGCTCTTTGGTTAGAAACACAAATGAAATTATTCCACCAAGTAGGTTGCCCTGTGTGTGCCCTGGGTAGGGTATCACTGTGTAAACAAGTTAAGAAAATGCTTCTCCAGAACAATTAATTCCTTCTATGGTAAACCTAAGACATATGATACAACAGATGGGGGCAATTTGCCCAAGAACCTAAAACACCATCTCTGAACCTCCATTAGCCAGAATCTCTGCTTTTTCTATATCCATCTGAAGACAGCAATGTGACAACCATGGTAGGGAATATCCCTCATTTACTACATATACATATCCAGGTCTACAGAATAGCCTGAGTGAATCTGTGGCAGGAGCTGGAGCATTAGCTAGAGCCTGGTCCTTGGCCTGCTTTAAGAAGTACTTTTTACTGCTGCTGTGGTTCTTCCTGATTTATTTCATTTGTAATCTTCATCTTGTCTGTGGTTACATTATGGCAGCAGTCTCCAGCTTGGCTACACATTAAAATCACCTGAAGGAGTTTTCAGAAATGCTAAGGTGTGTGTCCATCCCTCTGGGACCACTTGAATCAGGGTCTCTGGTGGTGGGCATGTGTCAGGTCTTAGAGATTCTGGACCACCAGGTTCTGATAGTGGAGAGGCATCTGGTCTGGTGATAGAGAAGTGGAGCCTTCAGGTGATTTGACATGCTTATTTGCAAGTGGCAGGCTAATGACCACATAGCCAGGCAGTGTGAGTGTTGGCATCCTCAGGCTCAGTTGCCCCACTCCTATTATAGCTGCACTTAGGTTAATGACTGCAATCTAGGCATGTATCTGCACCCCAATCTCCTGCTTCCACATGGCTGGGCACCGAGAGTATCGGTGTTCCATGCACGGTTTGTCTGCCCTCCCAGAACAGTAGCACACCTTGTGTACAGTAAGAGCAATCTTACATCCACATTGGAACAAAGGAGGCTCTAGTCACATTAGAACAAAAAGGCAGTATATCCAAAGGCAACGCCTGTATTCTCAGTGTTACTATGTTGGTTATTCTTAGGGCTCAATGTTCTGGAGTTCTAGGAACAAGATTAGCTTCAAGGTTGTCTCTCTGGCTGACCCAGTGGGAAGGTCCACCCATACAGAAACAGAGATTTCTTAGGCCTGACAGCATGGACTTTGGTTTTTGAAAAAGTTTCTGGTTAAATCTATTTGTAGTGAAATTGAATATTATTGTGTTTTTTGTTTTGTTTTGTTTTTAAATTTCTGAAGTCATCGGTAGAACTAGTTTATAGTATTCATGGAAAATATCTTGGTTACTGAAAAAATAAAAAGTATATTAACATTTTGAAACAAGGTCTAGGAAAGGAATTTTTGTAATTAAGACTTAACATTTGTTTTTAAATTGTGGCAAGTTTTATTAAAGAAAATTAATAGATAAAGTAGTTACCTGACTATGGAAGGAAAAACACACATAGGTTTGTTTGTTTATTTATTTATTTGTTTATCCTCACCGAAGAACAGGCTTCTTTTAGAGAGGAAGAGGGAGGTTGATGTGAGAAATATCAACCAGTTGCCTCTCCTACATGCCTCAACAGTAGATGGAACTTACAACTTAGGCATGTGTCCTGATCAGAAATTAAAGCTGCAGACTTTCAGTTTATGAGATGATGTTCCAAGCAACTGAGCCACATTGCCCAGGGTCATATAGATTTTACATAAATGTTGTATGAGATTTACAGATAGTAGTTGTAGAGGAATTAAGAATTTTGTTTTGATTAACTAAAGATGACTTGGGTTAAATTCATTAAATATTAGCTGTATTAAAAAACCACTAATTGCCATAAAATAGTATTTCACTTTATGAATGTAATATACACATGAACTAATGTATCAATGAGATTATTATGTTAAAGAATATGAGATAGATCCAGAAAAATATTGATAAATTTAAACTTTCTTTTATTACAACTGCTAGTCAAGTGTCTTTAGAAAAAAAGTGCTTAAAAACAAATCTAGGTGAAGTATCAGTAAACATATTTTTGCGTAGGATATCCAAAAGTTTACTGCCTATATTTTTCTCCAGGACCTTTATGGTGGCACTGCTTATGTTTAACTCCTTTATCCATCTTGAGTTTATTTTGGTGTATGGTGTAAGTTGGTGGTCAAGTTTGATCTTTTTGCATGTTGCTGTCCAGTTCTCCCAACACCATTTGTTGAAGAGACTGTTTTTACTCCATTTGATGTTCCTTCTCCCTTTGTCAAATATTAGTTGACCATAGAGTCCTGGGACTATATGAAATTGAAAAGTTTCTGTTCAGCTAAAGAAAATATCAGCAAAATTCAAAGGGAACCAACTGTATGGGAAAACATAATTGCCAATGATACCTCAGACAAGGGTCTGATCTCCAAAGTATATAAAGAACTAATGTGACTCAACACCAGGGAGACAGACAGCCCAATTAAAAAATGGGCAAAGGACCTGAACAGACAACTCACTGAGGAAGACGTACAAAGGGCCCAGAGGCATATGAAAGAATGCACCACATCACTAGTCATCAGAGAGATGCAAATTAAAACTACAATAAGATACCACCTCACACCTGTTAGAATGGCAATCATTAGCAAATCAACAAACAATTGTTGGCGAGGATGCAGGGCAAAGGGAACTCTGGTACACTGTTGGTGGGAATGTAGGCTGGTGCAGCCACTGTGGAAAACAGTATGGGGTTTCCTTAAAAAACTAAAAATGGAACTGCCTTTTGAGCCAGCAATTCCACTACTTGGACTATACCCAAAGAATCCTGAAACACCAATTCATAAGAACCTATGCACACCTATGTTCATAGTGGCACTATTTACAATAGCCAAGTGCTGGAAACAGCCTAAGTGCCCATCAGTGGATGATTGGATCCAAAAACTTTGGTACATTTACACAATGGAATTCTATATGGCAGAACGAAAGAAGGAACTTGTACCCTTTGCAACAACATGGATGGAACTGGAGAGTATTATGCTTAGTGAAATAAGCCAGTCAGTGAAGGACAAATATCATATGATCTCACCTATTACGGGACAATAATGAGCAAAACTAACAAGCAAAACAGAACCAAGTATATGAATACAAGGAATAGGCCTTCAGTGGTCAGGTGGAAAGGGGTTGGGGGAGGGGGTAGGCAGAGGCAAGAAAGGGGAGCAGCTTAGACAAGAACCTAGTATAAAGGAACCATGGACATGGACAACAGGTGGGATTGACTTTGGGGGGAATGGGTGGGTGGGGAGGGGGACAGAGGGGAGCAAAAAGGGGATGATGTAATACAACAACAATAAAATAAAAAAAAAAAACAAATCTAATCAATCTTGAAATTTTGCTATTTAAAGAAAGCAAGTAGAAACACACAGTGAAAATACCTATATGTTAAATTTAAATATTCTACCAACATAAAATATTAATGAGGTGATATTTGACACAGGGCAATGAGGTAAAGTGTGCAGGAATAACAATGTATATTTAGGTAGTTTCCAACTTCCTGTTTATGTGTATTAGGCTTGTTTTTTGTGTTTAAAATTTTTTCTTAAGCATAAACAACCAGATTTGAATTTAATGAGTGAAAGTTTAAGAGCATTTTTTTAAGGCTAAAAAACATATTGTTAGTTAGTTCATTTTGTTCATTAGATTCCACATAATGAGTAAAGCCATATGGTACTTGTCTTTCTCTGACTGGCTTATTTCACTTAGCATAATGTTCAAGCAATAGAGAGATAGCCTGATGGATAGAGAGCAGGCTGACAGCTCCAGGAAGAGGGGCAGTGAGGGAATGGAGGAATTACCACAAAAAGAGAGAGAGAGAACTCATGGATATGGACAAGAGTGTGGTGATTTTGGGCAGGTGGGTGGAGGTAGAAAAGGGTATAAGGGAGATAAGTGGTGGTGGAAAAACTTAAATTAAAAATATTGCTAGATAAATTTCCAAAAGAATTCTCTAATTTACACTTTTATCAATGTATGCAAATATCTGTTTCATGGCAAGTTCTCTACAGGGTACTAGACCAAATGTAAAACAGTACAATTGTACCTGGCATCTATGAAGGATTGGTTCCTGTGACCCTCATGAACACCAAAATCCATGGATGCTCAAGCACATTATATAAAATGGAGTAGTTTTTGCATATTAGCTACTCACATTTTTTTGTATACTTTAAATTATTTCTAGATTACTAATAGTACCTAATACACTGTGAATGCTATGTAGTTATACTGTGTTTAGGAAATAATGACAAGAAAAACATCTTTACACATTTAGCACAGTCATAATCATCATAGCTTTAACTACATAGTACACTTCAGCAACATTGTAACATTTTTTTGAATACTCTCAATCCATAGTTGGTTAAATTAGTGGATATGGACTGAGGATATGCAGGGCTGACTGTGTAAGGCAGGCCATTTTTTTGCAGGCTCCATTTAATGGTCTACCTCTTACGTTTTTGCTATAGGTCAAATCTGCTTGCTGGGGACATTGGATGAGGTGATGGATCTGTCCCTCATTCATTTTCCAGTTGTAGTTTTATTTTAGGATGCATACTTTTGGCTAGATGTTATTGCTTTTCCTAAACTGTTTTTTAAATTTAATTTTATTGTTGTTGTATTACATCCATCACCTTTTTGCTCCCCTCTGTCCTCTTCCCCACCCACCCTTTCCCCACTGCAAAGTCAATCCCACCTGTTCCTAAACTCACTTTTTTTTAGTGAGTTTGTGGAAAGTTGTATGTGAATGTGGGCCATATTAAATTTTTTATCATTCACTTTTGAGAACTGTGTACTATACATGTGAGGGTATAATGTATACAAGCATACATACACATATATGTTGAATAATACTGTTGAATATAATTTTATAAAATATTAAAAATATTTGCATGGACAACAGGTGGGATTGACTTTGGGGGGAAAGGGTGGGTGGGGAGGGGGACAGAGGGGAGCAAAAAAGGGATGGATGTAATACAACAACAATAAAATTAAAAAAAATTTTTTGGAGACAGGGTTTCTGGTATTTACTTAATTTTTATGGAAGTGCTTATAATTAGGGTATTTAAAATTTTATTTATTACTTGTTATTCTGTTACAGTTGTCCCAATTTTTACACTTTTGCTCTTCTCCACTCACCCCCACACCCCCACCCTGGCAGTCAATTCCCATGCTATCATCCATGCCAGTGGGTGATTTACACATGTTCTTTGACTATTCCTTTTCCTTTCCCTCCACCATTATTCCTCTCCCCTTGCCCTTCTGGTCACTGTCAGTCTGTTCCTGGTTTTCATGACTTTGGTTCTATTTTACTTGTTTGTTTGTTTTGTTCATTAGACTCTTCTTACAAGTAAGATCATATGGTATTTGTCTTTAACCTACTGGCTTATTTCACTTAGCATAATATTCTCCTGTCTCATCCATGCTGTTATGAAATGTAGGTGTTTCTTCTTTCTTTGTGCTGTGTAGTATTCCATTGTGTAAATGTACCACAGTTTTTTTTGATCCAGTAATTTACTGATGGGCACTTAGGTGATTTCTGGCAGTTGGCTATTGAATATAGGACTGCTATAAATATAGGGGTGCATAAGTTCTTTTGAAATGGGGATTTAGGATTTTTGGGTATATCACCAGTAGCAGAATTGCTGGGTCAAAAGGCAGTTCCATTTTTTATTTTTTGGGGAACTTCCATACTGTTTTTCACAGTGGCTGTACCAGTCTGCATTTCCACCAACAGAGCATTAGGGTTCCCTTTTCTCCACATCCTCATTAGTACTTGTTGTTTGTTGATTTATTAGTTGTGGTGCATCTGGCACTGTATTCAAGACATTTCTGGAAAATCTGTGATTAAGAGGCAGTGTCTGTCTTTAAGGTGATTTTTGCTAATGGGATCACTGGCATAGAAACAATTAAAATAAAATATAATACATGTTTTAATGGTGGTGTACATAAGTTCATCAGGAACATTAGGATGGTGTGCCAAGTCTGAGAATACTCAAAGCCAATTTATTTGTGGGAATGATGTTGAATGTTATCTTGAAGAACAGTTAAATATTCTGGTTAAATTAAGAAAGAAAATGACAAGCAACATGAATATTACTGAGGAATAAAGACGGAAGGGCAAATGAGGGTCAGGTTATGAAGGATCTCATATACCATATAAAGGGCTTTTTCTGCTTGGGTCACTATTCTTTTCCCTGATGTCCTTCCCTAGAATCCTGATTGTATCCTCTGAATATTTAGGCTTTGGATTTCTTCTTACCTTGACTACTCTATCTGCTTACTTTTCTTGGCCTCCGTTGATCTCCTTGGTCTTTGTCTATGACTTGTCTGAAGTACTTACTAAATTCTGTTCCTTTTTTGCTTGGAGCTCCTGAATATGGGCTGGACATCTTGGAATTCTCCATGAAGTGAGGGCCTCCTGAATGACAGCTAGGAAAGTTCTTTTTTTATGGAAAGTATTTATTACCGTGGATTTGTGTTGTTTTACTGTACAAAGGATTAGCTAGATCACTCAATTTTCATTCTTTGCCCCAATTTATCTTCTTATTTGAGGAATAGTCTTATCTATAATCAAGCAGTATATATGTTTTTGTAGTATCATAGAGTAGCTATACATACACTATTATCTGTGGTAATAACTGAATAAAAATTATGAACAGTCTTATGAAAATAAAATTATGATGTCCAATTTCTTTTCTGCCAATATTTGATAATTAGATTATTTACAATCTTCCTTTTTTCTTTTTCTAGATTCCTTACCATGATATTTTGCTATTTTTCTGCTTTTGCCTTCTATAATTTCCCTTATAAGTTCTATATGATAATAAAGTATACATGAATTTTTTGAAACTTATGCCTCATTACCCTCTTCTGCTTTGTATTAAAACTGGGGCAACATTTACAGCAACCTGGATGGTCCTTGAAAGCATTATGTAAGGTGAAATGTCATACAGAGAAAGTCAAATATTGTATGACTTCATCTATGTGTGAAACCTAAAAAAATAAACTGCATCAAACTCATAAATACAGAAAATGGATTGGCGGATTGCCAGAGGCCAAGGGGTAGGGTGATGTGGGATGGGTGAAAAGAGTCAAGGTGGTCAAATGGTATATACTTTTACTTATAAAATAAATAAATCCTGGAAATGTAATGTATAATATGGTGACTATAGTTAATAATATTATATTGTATATTTGCAAGTTGCTAAGATATCAGTAGATTTTAGAAGTTCTCAACATAAGAAAAAACTATGTGAGATGTGGATGTTAACTAGATTTATTATGGTGATTATTTTACAATATATACATATATCAAATAATGATGTAGTGCACCTGAAATGAATATATGTCAGTTGTATCTCAAAAGAAAAACCAACCAACAGTGTATCTAATCTTTTTGCCTCTAAACACTGTCAGGTACATTTTTGGGAAATTCTGTTTTGGCATTTAAAAAGAGAGTCTTTGGTTGAAAACCCAGAGTAGAGTTTAAAAAGGATAAGACAGAAAATGTAATAAAATGTAGCTAGGATGTAGATGTCTGTGCTTAGCATTTGGGGTATGTGGCCTATGGATCACAGATTTTATTTCCTTACGCTATCAAAATTATGAAATTGCTTAGCTTTGTGGTAATTCTTTTTAAGAAAAAAAATTCTTAAATTTCCAGTTTCTGGATGAAGTTAAGAATGGAATAGATTTGAAAAATAATACATATAGTAATAGAATAATAAAAGTTTCTCTTCCTTTTCAGTGGAAATCAAAGAAAACAAAGTATCTCACTTCATGTTTAGATGCAACATTTAGCAACGGGTTTGCTCATAATTATGCTAGAATTCTTTTTGTCAGATCTACATTACAATGGCTAATTTTATTTAGAAGACAAATGAGAATATAAATTCTATACCAAGCAGTACAATTTTGTGGAAAGAGCATTTATTTCTAGTCAGTTTTGTTTGGCTCTACGTTTGCCTGTGTAACCTTAGAAAAGTCCTCTGGGCCTTCTCATCTGTGAAATGAAAGGTTACAGTAGATGATTCTTATGGAACTTTCAAAAAATTCCATACATTTATTCCAGAAAAAAGGGGTATTGGTAGTGTGAGACACCACCCATGCCTCTGACCCCCTACAGGAAAACACACACACACACACACACATGTGCACACATGTGAGCAAAGTATTCCCTAACTTAGGTTCGACATTTAAATAATTTAAACAGACCCTTCACAAAGTTTCTCAAGCTTTTAAACTTTTATATTGTAGACTTAAAATATTTTACACTATTTTTTGTATTTTTACTTTTGCTAATACAAAGATACATGTTATTTATTTGCTATTAGCACCAAACTTTTGTTAAAAGGTTAATTGTTAGTACTGAGCTGTGATTGTTAGGATAACTTTATCTGCAACAAAACCCTCTGCTTTATGCATAGATAAAAAAAAATTTTTTTTTGAAGAAGAATGATCATAGGATGACTTCAACAGGGATATCATAAAAAAATTAAGAATATAAACACCTGGATATCAAAGAGACAATTTGTTAAACAAATGTAAATGTACTTATGCCTTTGCTAGGGTGATATAATGCTGGTACACTATATTTTTACTGGCTAACTTTTTTTTTTTTTTTTAATTTGAGATGGAGGCCAAGTAAGAATATTGCTGCAATGTCACAGTGTATAATTATTGGATAGGCAGCAGGAATTTTAAAGCAAATTCCACACTACCTGTGAGACTAGTATCATACATTGCTAGTTTGAATTAGTTTGTGGATGTTATTTATATATCAGACACTTTAAATTAACAAAAGGTAGCATTTCATTAATAAATTAGGCATGGAGATTTAATATTATTAAATTTGCAAAAGTGATATAACTATGAATAGGTATGTTGATAATATAAAAATTTAGATTTTTTGTTTTCTTTTGTGACAAATTATTTGTAATTTATTTTCTACTTTTATGTTTTTTCATTAGAATATGAAAATTAGCTTTCAATATCCACTGGAAAGCAAGTAGCATGGTGTGGGCTTAGCTTATTCATATGACTTTCCCAGTTTTCTCTTGCTCCCACACTAACCCATCAGGTCCATCAGGGTGTCCCATGCCAGTTCTATTCTCACCCTTAACTCAATTTCCTATAATAACTTTCAAGTAACACTTGGCTTGGGGATTTGTGGTTATAAGAAGGGGACCTTGAAATAACCTAAACAATATACAAAGAGACAAATGACCAGGATAATCCCAATATCCATACTATTTGCTATGAAATATTATTTTTATTTTCCATTATTAAAGAGTACCCTAGACAAGACCAGATCATGGTAGCCTGATTTCTTGAGTCCAAGCAGAAAATGAAGCTATGGTGGTAAAATCATGGTAACACAGGCAGGGTTTAGAATATGTGCATGTTCGGCAGGCAGAGAGCTGGATAGAGCAAGATTTTAATAGAAACTGAAAATAAATAAAGGCTTGTTTAGAAGCCTGATCTACAGACAAGGAAGACTGAGGTTTGGTTAGCAGGCAGAATCTAAGTGGAAATGAAATTCAACCCAGGGATTTTTGGTCAGCACCACGGACGGCTCCCCAGAGCTGCCTTCCAGTGCAGGTGTTTGCATGGCTAGCTGTCCCTGGCAGCCCAGGTATATGAACAGTGGTGATTCTTGGCTCAGTCACTATAGGCTTGCCAGTAACAGTACCACAATCTAAAGTGGCTCATAATTAGTAAGTGATTCTTTATGTGCACTTTTAGAAATAGAAATACAATGGTTAGTATAGTATACCTAGAGCATAACTTGCAGTTTTGAGGTTAAACAATTAAGCTTGGTCGCAAGGACAAGAAAGATATAATATTTCATGAATTTCTATGGAAATTGAGAAGCAGTAAGTCATGATGTTTAAGAGTGCAGATGTTCCTAGCTTTCACTATCATCTCCCTTTTCTAGTTATTTGAGTTACTGAACCTTTTCAAAGCAGAGTGTCTAGATCATGAGCATACTCCATTTATAACACATGGATGAAAATAATAGTGCTGACACTAAAAGGTTCTTGATAGAATTAAATGTTAGTATTTGTTATTATAATAGTAATAACAATAATAACAATTGTAATAATATGTGGTAGTTAATTCTACCTATTCCATCAAACTAACCAGCTACACCATCACATAGGCCTGAGGATCCTCATGAATGTCTTAAGTATGCCCAACTTATTTGTATGAAAGGCTTTAACAAAAATTTGTAGATACTAACTTTTACATCAGGGAAATGTGGTAAAGCCTCTATGTGTCAGTGTATACAACAATCCTTGTTAAAATACTTAATACATATTAAAATATGGACTATGAGGTGTAAATGTGTCTGGTTCCTTGAGTGAACAAAGCTAAACTTGGCAACTTCAACTTAGGGATGTATACAATGATCTCAGTCTCACTTCTTTTAGCTTTGGATGTTTCTTATTCATGTAAGAAAAACCTTAACCCTATTTGAGTCTACTATACAGTAATTCAATAAAAGTATTTGAACAATTTTGCTATAAAACCTCATGATTCTGATAACTAGTTGTGTATGACTATCATGTGTGTGTGAGAGAGAGGAAGAGGGAGAGGGAGAAGGAGGAGAGGGAGATGGAGAGGGAGGGAGGGAGGAAGGGAGCAAGAGGGAGAGAGGGAGGGAGAGGGAGAAAGGGAATATGATATAGTAAAGAACTGTCGAATTGTCAGGATCATTTTTGAACTGGAATAGCTTACATTTAAATTTAAGATCAGAAGATTACCTTCACTTAGGGCAAGTCACTGAACCTCCTTGAACATTTGATTCTTCCTCAGCAAAATGTAGATAATATTTATTTTGAGAGTTGTTATGATAATTAAAGATGGTTTATAATAGGAATTTAATAAGTGGCAGCCATCGTTGTTTAAATTTAATTAATGTACCAGTTCAGCCAGTCATTTGAACCAGGTTTGCTTATATTAAAAATTTGCTTTAGTGGTTTTACCAGAAGTAAAAATTATTCCTTTAAAGAGTGTTCTTTACTGATGACTTAAAGTTTTAAAAAGTATATTTTATTAATTATGCTGTTACAGTTGTCCCAATTTCTTTTCCTTTTGCTCCCCTCTGCTCAGCAATCCCCTACAACCTTTAGTCTATGTCCATGGGTTGTGCATATAAGTTCTTTGGCTTTACCTTTTCCTATGCTACTCTTAACTTCCACCTTGTCTATTATGCACCCACCAACTATACCTCTTGATCCCTGCACCATTTTCTCCTTGCTTCCCCTTCCTACTCCCAGCTGACACTTCTCCAAATGCTCCCCATACCTGTGATTCTGTTCCCATTCTGTTTGTCTGCTTAGTTTGTTTTTGTTTTTATTTTTAGATTCTTTTGTTGATAGTTGTGAGTTTGTTGTCATTTTAATGTTCATAGTTTTGATCTTTTTCCTAAATAAGCTCCTTTAACATTTCATATAATAATGGCTTGGTGATGATGAAATCCTTTAGCTTTACCTCGTCTGAGAAGCACTTTACCTGTCCTTCCATTCTAAATGATAGCTTTGCTGGATAGTCATGTTGGTTGTAGATCCTTGATTGTCATCACTTTGCATACTTCTTGCCAGTACCTTCTTGAGTGCAAAGTTTCTTCTGAGAAATCAGCTGGAGTCTTATGTATCCATTTGAAGGTAATTCCCTTCTCTTGCTGCTTTTAAGATTCTCTTTATCTTCAATCTGCCTTTAGCATTTTAATTATCCTGTTGTCTTGGTGTGGTCCTCTTTGGATCTAGCTTGTTTGGGAATATCTATGCTTCATGGATTTATATGTCTATTTCCTTCCCCAAATTAGGGAAGTTTTCCTTCATTGTATTTTCATACAAATTTTCAATTTCTTGCTCTCTTTTCCTCCTGACACCCCTATGGTTCAGATGTTGACACATTTAAAGTTGTCTGAGAGGTTCCTAAGCTTCTCCTCATTGTTTTCAATTCTTGTTTCCTCTTTCTGTACTGGCTAACTGTTTACTTCTTCTTTATGTTCCAATTCATTGATTTGAATTCTGGTTTCCTTCTATTCACCACTATTTCATGTGCCTTCCTTTGTTTCACTTAACATAGCCTTCACTTCTTCTCTTATGCATTTGTCATGCTTAATCTTGTCTGTCAAGTTTGTGAGCATTGTAATCACCAGTGTTTTGAACTGTGTGTCTGTTAGGTTGATTATCTCTTTGTCACTCAGCTCTCCAACTGGAACATTGATTTTCCATCCCCCCTTTGGGCCATACTTCTCTGTTTCCTCAACTTGACAGTTTTCTGTGTTCGCCCCTATGTCTTAGGTAGAGCTGTTGTACCTGTTATATTATAAGAGGCAAAGCCTAAGGTGTTCAACAGGGCAGGGCAACCAGTTTCTCCTCATTGTGGTGCTGTAGATGGGGGGAGAAGTCTAAGAGGAACAGTGCCACTGGCCCAGCACTTGCCCTTTTTCTAGGCATTTCTCCCACTTCTCATAGCTGACTCTATTGAGAGTCTGGCAATTCCTTCCTCTGCCCCAATCCCCACTGATTTTCACAGTCAGAACCAATGTGACTCCATTTTCCCTGGTGCTGGAACCATGAGCTGTGAGGTCTGGTCAGGGGCTTTGATCACTTCTCAGGTTTCCCTCCCTACTTTTAAGATGTATGACTGCAAGACTATACTTTCAGGGATCATTTCTATAGTTTGTTAAAATGTATGACTGCACTTTTTGCCAGGGCTTCTACCTCTGTTGCTGCCACATTGTGTCTTCTCTGCCCTGGCTCTGCCCCTCTTACCTGTCTGTCTGAGTGTTTCTTCTTTATTTCTTCATTTGTTGAACTTACATGTAGTTCAGTTTTCTGGAACTTCTGGTTGTTTACTTTTTTTTTTTTTTTTTTAGTTTTGAGGTAGTTGTAAATTCCTTCTTAGTTGTGAGGAAAACACGGCATGTCTACCTATGCCTCCAACTTGACTAGAAGTACCAATAACTTAAAGTTAAAATGTTTTTAGGGTTGGCTTATCTAATTTAATTATGTAAGTGCAACTTTACATACTTTTTTTTGTGATATATTTACTTGAAATATTAATAGTTGCTTTTGGACATTTCTACAAACCATCTCCATACTTTATTGCTTTTTTAGGTCATGTGACAGTATGTATTTGTATGTTGTAACTAAAAAGTCTACATGGCTGTTGATTTTAAACAGAATGTTTTTTCATTAACTTTTGCATTTTGGTATTATTATGTTTAAAATGAACCTCTCCATTTCAGGGAAATCACATTTTCCTTGGTGGGATGAATCACTGTAGACTGAATCATCTCAGGGCGGAAGCTCGGTCTAGTGGTTCAAGCTGCGATGTATGAGTCAGTTGTTCTGTATTCATTCCCCTTTGGCTTTTTAGTAGTTGGTTAAATCCCTTGTCCAATGGAGATGGCAACCCCTGTATACCTCATAGGGAGACTGTCGGAAGAGGTGATTTTTTTGTAAGGATCAGGAATGAGATGAGGGAAAAAGTGAAAAAACACCAGTCCTCATTTAAAGCAACACATTTTGTCTTTGCTTTTTTCTCCTGGATCAGCATTGACTTCAGGGATTTAGTAGTAAATCAGCAGTGGTTAGAGATTGGGACTTAAATTGCAGACCAGAGGAGATAATTACCTATATAGCTTTTTTCTAGTAGTAACACCAAAATGACTTAATAGGCAGTAAGGATTGATTGCTAATCTGCCTGTTAAAGATTTTATTACAGTGCTGTTTTCTTTTTAAACAGCATTTAGCTGAATATTTTCTCAGTATGATTTTATTCTCTGACAGAAGGGGTACTCAGAGCTAATAGTGAACATGTTGTTAGTGCTTTATATTACTCAGCAAGCTTTCAGTTGAAAATAGTCTATAGATTTTATATTTAGAATATTGCAACAACATGATGGAACTGGAAAGTGTTATACTTAGTGAAATAAGCCAGTCAGTGAAAGACAAATACCATATGATCTCACCCATTATAGGACAATAATGAATAAAACAAAGAAGCAAAACAGAACCAGATACATGAATACAATGAATGGACCTTCAGTGGGCAAAGGGGAGGTGGGAGGTGGGAGGAGGGAGGAGGAGGCAAAGAAGGGGAGCAGTTCAGTCAAGGAACTAGCATGGAAGAACCATGGACATGGACAACAAGTGGGATTGACTATGGGGGTGAATGGGTGGATGGAGAAAGGGAGAGAGGGGAGAGGAAATGGGATGAATGTAATACAACAATAAAATTCAATTAAAAAGGGAGAATATAGGGTATGGAGAGCTTTAAAGCAAGCTCTGTGTCATTATAAAGCTATTTTCAAAAGAATCCATAAAAAGAAGAGATCTCTATTACCCTTTTTGTCTGTCCTAGTGATTTTCCTGATTTGTTTTTTCCCGCCTCCCTAATCTACCATCAGTAGATTTCATGTAACCTTTCTTGCTTTTCTCCTTTGATTCCAGATGTATAAAAAGAACTGTAAATGGCCTTTCTGGAGCATTTTTTCAATTCTTTGAAACCCTGCATCATAGCATGCCCTTAAAATCTTAGCTCAAATAAATACTTAAAAAAAAATTATAGTTGTTGTGTTACATCCATCCCCTTTTTGCTCCCCTCTGTCCCCCTCCCCACCCACCCATTACCCCCAAAGTCAATCCCACCTGTTGTCCATGTCAATGGTTCCTTTATACTAGGTTCTTGTCTAAGCTGTTCCCCTTCCTTGCCTCTGCCTCCCCACTCCCCTCTTTCCCCATGACCACTGAAGACCTATTCCTTGTATTCATATATTTGGATCTGTTTTGCTTGTTAGTTTTGCCCATTATTGTCCCATAATGGGTGAGATGATATAATATTTGTCCTTCATTGACTGGCCTATCTCACTAAGGATAATACTCTCCAGTTGCATCCATGTTGTTACAAAGGGTACAAGTTCCTTCTTTCTTTCTTTTTTCTTTTCTTTTTTTTTTTTTTTTTC
>PVIW01014932.1:10040-21624 GCA_004026585.1 Noctilio leporinus | reverse complement strand
GGCACTTAGGCTGTTTCCAGCACCTGGCTATTGTAAATAGTGCCGCTATGAACATAGGTGTACATAGGTTCTTATGAATTGGTGTTTCAGGATTCTTTGGGTATAGTCCAAGTAGTGGAATTGCTGGATCAAAAGGCAGTTCCATTTTTAGTTTTTTAAGGAAACCCCATACTGTTTTCCACAGTGGCTGCACCAGCCTGCATTCCCAACAGTGTATGAGGGTTCCCTTTGCCCTGCATCCTCGCCAACACTTGTTGTTTGTTGATTTGCTGATGATTGCCATTCTGACAGGTGTGAGGTGGTACCTTACTGTGGTTTTAATTTGCATCTCTCTGATGACTAGTGATGTTGAGCCTTCTTTCATATGCCTCTGGTCCCTTTGTATATCTTCCTCAGTGAGTTGTCTGTTCAGGTCCTTTGCCCATTTTTTAATTGGGCTGTCTCCCTGGTGTTGAGTCGCATTAGTTCTTTATATATTTTGGAGATCAGACCATTGTTTGAGGTATCATTGGCAATTATGTTTTCCCATACAGTTGGTTCCCTTTGAATTTTGCTGATATTTTCTTCAGCTGAACAGAAACTTTTCAATTTGATATAGTCCCATTTGTTGATTTGTTCTTTTTTTTCCTTTGCCATTGGTGAAGTATCAATAAACATATTTCTGCATAGGGTATCTGAAAGTTCACTGCCTATATTTTTCTCCAGGACCTTTATGGTGGCACTGCTTATATTTAAATCCTTTATCCATCCAAGTTGTATACTTTTAAGGGGTTCTGAGACATCATTGTTCTATGTACAATGTTACTGTATCTTGTGTCTTTTAAATAAATGTCTCTATTTTCATATTACATGGTTGGATACCTCCTGAACAGACATTTGTATAAGTGAAATTATCTGGTACTTGCCCCCCTCTGACTGGCTTATTTCACTTAGCATAATATTTTCCAGGTTCACCCATGTTTCACAAATAGTAAGATAGCCTCTTTATAACCAAGTGTTAATGCACTGTAGAACTGTACTTTGGTGTTTTTATCCCCTCATCCATTGATAGGTACCTGGGCTGCTTCCAGATCTTGGCTGTTGTAAATAATGTGAATATATTTTTCAAATTAGAATATCATGACATATTCCCAGAAATGAAATTACAGGGTCATAAGACAGTTTCATTTTTAATTTTTTGAGATAACTCCATACTGTTTTTGACTGTGACTACACCAATCTGCATTTCTACCAACCGTGCAAGACTTCCCTTTTCTCCACATCCTTGCCAACACTTATTGTTTGTTGATTTATTGATGATAGCCATTGTGACAGATGGGAGGTGATATCTCATTGTGGTTTTAATTTGAATTTCCCTGATTACTGACATTGGGCATCTTTTCATATGTATATTGGTAATCTGTATGTCCTCTTTGTAATAGTGTAATATGTTCTCCCACTCAGTGAGTTATCTTTTAATTTTGTTGATGTTTCCTTTGCTGGGCAAAAAATTTTAGTTTGGTATAGTCCCATTTGTTTATTTACTTTCTTTTGTTTACCTTGCCTAATGAGTCATAGCAGAAATAATATATATTATTATCAGAAATGTCTGAGATTTTATTGCCTTGTTTGTTTTCTTTTATACCTTATTTGATTTCTAGTCCTACATTGAAGTTTTTAATACATTTTAAACTTATTCTTCTGTATGATGTAAGAATAAAGTATAGTTTTATTTAACATACCTATTCAATTTCTCCAACACAACTTATTTAAAGGGCTATCTTTACTCCAATATATGTTGTCAAATATTAATTGACTAAAAAGGCATGGGTTGCAGGGCTTCCCGGTCCACAGCACAACAAAGATGAGAGTAAAACAGCACCTAGATGTGAAAGGAAAAAAGCCACCATGTTTAGCCAGCTTGAAAAAGAGAGAGAGTTCTTAAAGGGACCAAGCATGAAAATACATTGGCACCCACTTACTCTGGTCTCCAACAGAGGGAGGGCAGAGTGGGCAAGACACTTTAGAAGAGTTTGGGGTGATGGCTTTGAGAAGAGAAATAAGGGAGCAGCTCATGAGGTCCCAGTGTTGACCCATCCCCCAAACAGGAGGCAGATCACTCTTCTCTAAGTGGTGGTAGCCTGAGAAGGAATAGCCCCACCCATAGGAATTATTCTGCCCCACCTAGCAGTGGGGCTAGGTGGCTTCCCCACCTAGCCACCTGGTGGCTGATCAAATATTGATTTGATTAATAACTGAAGGGCACAAACAAAGCCAATGGATTTCTGGTTGGTTCCAACAGGCTGACTAGGCCCAGACTGGGGACATCTGACATCACTAGAGGAGGACCCAGGAAGTAAAGAAGGTGCACTCCTACATGACAGAGGTCACACCACAAACACAGGAACTCAAAACAGCCCAATTTAAGAAGCAAAAGCAAACAAGAAGAGTCACTGAAAATGGTGAGAAAAAGAAACAGTCCATTGCCAAAAGGGACAAAAGGAATCCTCATAATAACTGCTAAATGAAATAAAGGTAAGCAAGCTATCAGACATGGAATTCAAAATGTTGGTAGAGAAGATTAATGAGTTAAGCAAGCTCAAAGAAAACTACAAACAACTCCAGGGGAACTCCAGAGAAGCTACAAGGAACTTACTGAGAACTACACTAGCATTCAAAAGGATATAGAGTCTATCAATAAGAGTCAGGAGAAAATGAAAAGTACAATTCCCAAATTGAAGAATATATGAAAAATATAATATATGAAAAATGAAAACAGACTGAAAAAGAATGAAGAGGTTTTAAGAGAACTGGATGACAACATGAAATACAATAAATAATATACATATCATAGGGATACTCAAAGAAGAAGAAAGAAACAAGGGATAGAAAATCTACTTGAAAAAGTAATGAAAGAAAATGATTCTAACTTGATGAGTGAAAATGTCACTCAAGTTCAGGAAACACATAGAGTCCCAATGAAGAGAACCCAAACAGGCACACTTCAAAACACATCATAATTAAAATAGCAAATTTCGAAGGCATAGAGAGATTCTAAAAGCACCAAAAAAGAAACAGCTAACTACATACAGGGACTCCCATAAGGTTATCAACTGAGTTCTCAACAAAAACAACAACAACAAAACAAAACAAAACAAAAAAAACACTACAAACCAGGAGGGAATGGCAAAAAAATATTTTGATTAATGAAAAACAAAAGCCCACAAACAAGAAAAAAATATAGAAAAATAACTTCACAGATGCAGACATTGTTATGGTAATTACCAGAGAGAAAGGCAGTGGGGCAGATAGAAGAGAGTAATGAGGTAATAAATGGTGACAGAAAGATACTGGACTTTGAATGGTGAATACACAATACAATATACAGATGATGAATTACAAAATTATACTCTTGAAACCTATATAATTTTATGGATCAATGTAACCCCAATATATTTTTAAAAAAAAATAAATCACCTGAGTGGGGACTTCATTCCCATTAATTCAGGAATGCTAGTGGGCATAAGGAAGCTGAACAGACTAGGAAAAACCAGTAATCCATTTCAAGCCAAGCATATTCTAAGCTAAGATTACTTCTTTTCTGCCATGCCCATGTGATGATATTCCTATTATTGAGTATTTTAGTAAAGAACCTTTTTTTTAATTTTATTGTTTTATTACACCCATCCCCTTTTTCCTACCCTCTATTTCTTTGCCACCCACCCACTCCCCCACAAAGTCAATCCCATTCATTGTCCATGTCCATGGTTCTATGTAGTTACTTGACTAAACTGCTCCCCTTCTTTGCTTCATCCTTCCCACTCAATCCTCTCCCCTCCCCTTTGCCCACTAAAGGTCTATTCATTGTGTTCATGTATCTGGTTCTGTTTTGCTTGTTTGTTTGTTTTGTTCATTATTGGCCTGTAATGGGTAAGATCATATGGTATTTGTCTTCACTGACTGACTGATTTCACTAAGCATAATACTTTCTAGTTCCATCCATGTTGTTGCAAAGGTTATGGGTTCCTTCTTTCTTTCTGCTGTGTAGTATTACATTGTATGAATGTACCAAAGTTTTTTGATCTAATCATCCACGGACAGGCACTTAGGCTGTTTCCAGCACTTGGCTATTGTAACTAGTGCTGCTATGAACACAGGGGTACATAGGTTCTTATGAATTGGTGTTTCAGGGTTCTTTGGGTATAGTCCTAGTAGTGGAATTGCTGGATCAAAAGGCAGTTCCATTCTGTTTTTCATAGTGGCTTCACCAGCAGGCATTCTCGCCAATAGTGTACCAGGGTTCCCTTTTCCTCACATGCTTGTCAGGACTTGCTATTTGTTGATATGTTAATGATTGCCTTCTGGCAGGTGTGAGGCGGTATCCTATTGTGGCTTTAATGTGCATCTCTCTGGTGGCTAGTGACGTTGAACATTCTTTCATATGCATTTGGGCCCTTTGTATACTACCCTCAGTGAGCTGTCTGTTTGGATCTTTTGCCTGTTTTATTTGGGCTGTCTGTCTCCCTGGTGTTGAGTTGCATTAGTTCTTTATATATTTTGGAGAACAAACTCTTTTTTTTTTTTTTTTTTTTAAGATTTTATTTCATTCTTTTTAGAAAGAGGGGAAGGGAGAGAGGCAGAGAGGTAGAGAGACATCAATGTATGGTTGCTTTTCACCTGCCTCCAGC
Source organism: Noctilio leporinus (assembly GCA_004026585.1). NCBI lineage: Eukaryota > Metazoa > Chordata > Mammalia > Chiroptera > Noctilionidae > Noctilio > Noctilio leporinus. Next base: position 16,957 of record PVIW01014932.1, on the reverse strand, counting down.
CACAGACCTGACTGGAGACCTGGTTTGCAACCTTGTTATATGCCCTGACTGGGGAATCGAACCTGTGACCTTTGGGTTCACAGGCCGACACCTGTGCTACCAGCCAGGGCTTTATATTTTGGAGAACAAACTCTTGTCTGAGGTATCATTGGCAAATAAGTTTTCCCATACAGTTGGTTCCCTTTTAATTTTGCTGGTGTTTTCATTAGCTGAACAGAAACTTTTGACAATTTGATATAGTCCCATTTGTTGATTTGTTCTCTTATTTCCTTTGACCTTGGTGAAGTATGAATAAACATATATCTGTGTAGGATATCTAAAATTTTACTGCCTATATCTTTCTCCAGGACCTTAATGGTGGCACTACTTATGTTTACATCCTTTATCCATCTTGCGTGTATTCTGATGTATAGTGTAAGTTGGTGGTCTAGTTTTATTTTTTTGCATGTTGCTGTCCAGTTCTCCCAACATCACTTGTTGAAGAGACTGTTTTTACTCCATTTTATGTTCCTTCCAGCTTTGTCAAATACTAATTGACTATAGAGTCCTGGGTTTATTTCTAGGTTCTCTATTCTGTTCCATTGATCTATATGTCTATTCTTATGCCAGTATCAAACTGTTTTGATTACAGTAGCCTTGTAGTATAACTTGATGTTCAGCATTGTGATTCCTACTACCTTGTTCTTTTTTTCTGATGATTGCAATGGCTATTCATGGGCTTTTTTGGCTCCATATAAATTTTTGAAGTACTTTTTCTATCTCTGTGAAATCTATCATTGGTATTTTAATTGCAATTGCATTGAATCTATAGATTGCTTTGAGTAGTATAAGCATTTTAATGGTGTTCATTCTTCCCATCCATGAACATGGTATATGCTTCCATTTATTTGTATCATTCTTAATTTCTTTCCATTGTTCTGTAGTTCTCTGAGTACAGATCTTTTAACTCCTTGATCAAGTTTATTCCTTAATACTTTATTTTTCTTGTTGCTATGGTAAGTGGGATTGGTTTTCTATCTTCTATCTCTGATGTATCATTATTGATAAACAAAAATGCTTTTGATTTATGGACATTGAATTCATATCCAGCTATTTTGCTAAATTTGCTTATTAAGTCAAGTAAGTTTTGGTGGAGCCTATCGGGTTTTGTATGCACACTATCATGTCATCTGCAAATAATGACAGTTTGACTTCCTCTTTCCAATTTGGACACATTTGATTCCTTTTTCTTCTTTGATAGCTATGGTTAGAAATTCCAAGACCATCTTGAACAGAAATGGGGAAAGTAGATAGCCTTGTCTTGTTCCTGATCTTAGGGGGAAATCTTTTAGTTTTTGCCAGTTGAGTATGATGTTGGCTTTAGGCTTCTCATATATGCCCTTTATGATGTTGAGGTATTCTCCTTCTATTCCCATTTTATTGAGTGTTTTTATCATAAATGGTTTCTGTACTTTATCAAAGGATTTTTTCAGCATCTATTGATATGATTATATGATTTTTATCTTTCATTTTGTTGATGTGTTGTATTACATTTATTACTTTGGGAATATTGTACCATCTTTGCATCCCTGGGATGAAACCCATTTGATTATGGTGAATGATCTTTGTATTGCATTGGTGGATCCAGTTGGCCAATATTTTGTTGAGAACCTTAGCATCTATATTCATCAGAGATATTGGCCTTTAGTTTTCTTTCTTGGTTGTGTCTTGACCTGGTTTTGGAATTAGAATAATAATGGCCTCATAGAAAGAGTTTGGGAGTCTTCCCTCTTCTTTTATTTTTTGGTATAGATTGAGTAGGATAAGAGTTAGTTGTTCCCTAAATGTTGGTAGAATTCACCTGTGTATCCATCTGGTCCAGGGCTCTTGTGCTATGGGAGATTTTGAATTACTTCTTCAATTTCACTACTTGTTATTGGCCTATTCAGGATTTCTGCTTCTTCTGGATTCAGTTTTGTAGAGTATACATTTCCAGAAATGTGTCCATTTCACCCAGGTTGTCATATTTCTTGTCAAATAGTTGTTTGTAGTAATTTCTTACAATCCTTTGTATATCTGAGGTATCAGTTGTGATTTCTCCTCTGTTGTTTCTGATTCTGTGTATTTGGGTCCTCTCTCTCTTTTACTTGATGAGTCTGGATAAAGGCTTGTTAATTTTGTTTATTTTCTCAAAGAACCAGCTCCTGGACTTGTTGATTCTTCAAATTACTTTTTGAATCTCTAAGTTATTTAATTCTCTTCTGATCTTGATCATTTCCTTCCATTACTTGCTCTGGGCTTTGTTTGTTGTTGGTTGTCTAGTTCTTGCAGCTTTATGGTTAGGTTGTTTGTATAAGCTTCTTCTGACTTTTTTAGGTAGGCCTGTATTGCTATAAATTTTTCTCTGAGAACTGCCTTTCCTGTGTTCCATCGGTTTTTGACTGTTGTGCATTGTCACTTGTTTTCAGAAACTTTTTGACTTCATCTTTGATCTCTTTGTTTCCCATTCATTACTTAAAACATGTTATTCAGTGTCCACGAGTTATAGTGTTTTTGTTTTTTTTCCCCTTGAGATTGGTTTCTAGTTTCAAGCCATTGTGATCTGAGAAGATGCTTGGTATGATTTCAGTTTTTTTGTATTTGTGGAGGCTTGTCTTGTGACCTACCATGTGGTCTATCTTAGAGAATGTTCCATGTGCATTTGAAAAGAATGTGTATTTTGCTTCTTTGGGGTGAAAGGTTCTGTATATTTCAGCTGTGTCCATTTCCTCTAGAGTATTGTTCAATGCCACAACATCCTTGGTGATTTTTTGTTTGGAAGATCTGTCAATTGTTGATAGTGGGGTATTAAAATCCCCTGCTATTAGTGTGTTGCTGTCTATATCCTTCTTGAAGTCCTCCAGGAAATTTTCTTATATATTTGGGAGCTCCTATGTTGGGTACATATATGTTTATCAGAGTTATTTCTTCTTGGTGGATTGTTCCCTGACATATTATTATTATTATTATTATTTTATTTTTAAATTTTATTGTTGTTGTATTACATCCATCCCCTTTTTGCTCCCCTCTGTCCCCCTCCCCACCCACCCATTCCCCCCAAAGTCAGTCCCACCTGTTGTCCATGTCCATGGTTCCTTTATACTACGGTGTTCCCTGAAGTATTATGAAATGTCTCTCTTTATCTCTTTTTATGGCCTTTATCATAAAGTCTATTTTATCTGAAATAAGTATTGCTACTCCAGTCTTTTTTTTTATGTCCATTTGCTTGATATATATTTTTCTATTTCTTCACTTTTAATCTCTGTCAATCTTTTGTTCTGAAGTGAGTCTCTTGAAGACAGCATATATATGGGTCATGTTTTCTTATCCATTCAGCTACCCTATGTCTTTTGTTTGGTGCATTTAATCTGTTTACATTTAGGTTATTATTGATTGATACTTATTTATTGCCATTTTCCCACTTTGTACCTGTGTACCTCTTTGTCTCTCTGTTTCTTCATTTATATATTTTTTTAAAGCAGATGCTTTAGCATTTCTTGCAATGCTGGTTTTTTAGAGATGTATTCTTTTAGTCTTCTTTTGTCTGGGAAACTCCTTATTTCTCCTTCCATTTTGAATGAGAGCCTTGCTGGGTAGAGTATTCTTAATTGCAAGGTTTTGTCTTCCATTACTTGTAATATTTTTGGCCATTCCCTTCTGGCTTAAATTGTTTCTGTTGAATAATCATTTGATAGCCTTATTGGAGCACCTTTATATGTTATTTTCTGTTTCTCTCTTGATGCTTTAAGGATCCTGTCTTTGTCTCTGAAATTTGCAATTTTAATTATAGTATGTCTTGAAGTGGGTCTGTTTGGGTTCATCCTCATTGGGACTCTCTGTGCTTCCTGAACTTGAGTAATGTTTTCACTGATTATGTTAGGTAGATTTTCTATCATTAATCTTTTGAACAGGCTTTTCATTACTTGTTTCTCTTTTCCTTCTGGTAGCCATACAATACACATATAATTACATTTCACATTGTCCTGCACCTCTCTTAAACCTCTTCATTCTTGTTCAGCCATTTTTTTATTCCCTTGCACTTTCTTGGAATACTTTTCTATATTGTCCTCCAGCTCACTAATCTGATCCTCTGCTTCCTCTACCCTACTGTTGATTCCTTCTACTGTATTCTTTAATTCAGAAATTGTATTCTTCATTTCCTCCTGGCTCTTACTGATAGTTTATAAGTCCTTTTTAATGATGGTGTACTTCTCCATAAGTTCCTTGTAGCTTCCCTGGAGTTCTTTGTAGTTCCCCTGTAGTTGTTTATAATTTTATTTGAGCTGGTTGAGCTCATTGAGCTTCTTTATCATCATTTTTAATTCCATATCTGATCATTTGTTTGCCTATGTTTTATTTAGTGATAAGGAAAGAAGTTTTATTTATGTGAATCTGATTACCTGAATTTAAGTATGTATAACTTCTATAAGGAAAAAAATTCTAATAATTGTGTGGCATTCTTACAAATCAACACATTATCAACACATTTTCAGAATAAAAATATACTGGAAATTTTTTAGTATTTGTCATTATTGTTATTATTATTTAGTGCCAAGGTAGTGTTGGGAGGTTTCATTTATTTTGTTGCTTATACTAAACTCACGATGACAAGAAGCTTAATTAAAAAATAAATGTTTGGGAAGTTTGTTTTATAAACTACATTAAAGCACAACAATTTTCCATCACCATATATCTTTCTTTTTTTCAAATGTGGCTTTGTTTAGAAACCACACAAATGAAAGTTCACTGCTGAGGGTAAACTGATAATGAAGGTCTCTTTACTCTGTCTCCTATCAAACTACAGTTTATCATTGATGGACCCTGACATTATGTGGTGAAGACACTACACATTTTGATTTTACAAATAAAAATAAATAAACACAACAAACAACAAATGCTGGGAAGAATGTGTAGAACCCTCATGCGCTGTTGGTGTGAATGCAGAGTGGTGCAGCCAGTATGGAAAACAGTATGGAACTTCCTCAAAAACCTAAGAATAAACTGCCTTTTAACCCAGTGACTCCACTGCTAGGTCTATGCCAAAGAATCCTGAAACAATAATTCAGAAGAACCTATACACACCTATATTCATAGTAGTGCTACTCACAATAGCCAAGTGCTGGAAACAGCCTTACAAGCCCATCAGTGTGTGAATGGATAAAAAAAAAAAACTGTGGTACATTTACATAATGGAATACTACGCAGCAGAAAGAAAGAAGGAACTGTTACCTTTTGTGATAGCATGGATGGAACTGGATAGTGTTCTATTTAGTGAAGTAAGCCAGGCAGCAAAAGACTAATATATGATCTCACTTAATAAATGAGACTAGCAAATAAAACAAACAGATAAGCAGAATGGAACCAGAGACATGGGGAAAAAAAAGGAGCAGAATGATGGTGACCAGAAGGAAGTGGGGAGGGGAGAGAAAGACAAAGAGGGAGAGAAGTAGTAAGATTTAGACAAGGGACTAATGTGAAAGATCCAAGAACAAGGTGGGGACTGATTGTGGGAGAGGGGAGGAAGGACCAGGAGAGAGCAATGGGGAAAAACTGAAACAATTAAAATACAACAAGAATAAGTCAATTTTAAAAAACACTAAGATTTGGTCACAAAACAATAAAATAAATTAAAATAAACATGACAGAGGGAATGTTTGGAGTTTAAAGCATTTATTGATATGGAACATGAAGTAATATTTTTCTATTTTCCTTCATGTTCTGTATATTTTTGTCTTTATTCAGTCTATACACAGATTGTCTGAAAAAAATCTATGATTCGTAAACATAAGGTTGGCTTGTCATTGGAATGATTTGAGGTCTTTGAAATTGGTGATAAGCCCCAGAATCTGGGCTATACCTGGGAACCATGAGATGATATCTGCTGGGGTTTTAACATTAGTCAATTCAGTAAAACAGCTGATTTGATAGATTTGTTTCCCTTTTTGAAATGACCAGTTACTTGGTCAGCTAATCCTTGGGGCACTATGTCAGTGGTTCTAGTTTTCCCAGGACTATCTCAGTTTTGATATATGAAAATCTAGACTAAATGTCCAATAAAGGATTTGAATCCATGGCATCTGGATTGTTTTCTAGCCCTTAGTTTCTGGCTTTCACCATAAAATGTCTTCTCCTTCATGAAGAAATATACATGGAAGCCTTTTGTTTGAAGTGTATACATATATTCTCAGTCCTTTTCCTGGTTTCTAGGCAACTGAGAGCAAGATGCCTAACTCTTGGACATAGATCCCATATTGGTTCTAACAGGAGGCTGCATTTCCTTTATCGTTGGTGGCCTTTATGTGATGGATTAGATTAACATTTCTGCTGTAACAAATTATCATGAATTTAGGGGCTTTAAACAACACAAACTTATTGTTTTAGTCTAGAGGTCAAAAGAAAAATTAATTTTGATTTACTAGAATAAATCAAGGTATGGGAAGAGTTAACTATTTCTGGAGACTTTGAGTAAAGAATATAGAAAATCCATTTCCTTGCATTTTCCAGCTTTCAGAGGTTGCCTGCATCCCTTGCATTGTGAATCCTTCCTTCAGTGACCCCAACCTTTTAGCTTCTTTTATCACTACTCACCCTGATTTCTAGCCTTGCCAACACCTCTTGTTTGTTGATTTGCTGACGATTGTCATTCTGACAAGTGTGAGGTGGTATCTTATTGCGGTTTTAATTTGCATCTCTCAGATGCCTAGTGATGTTGAGCATTCTTTCATATGCCTCTGGGCCCTTTGTATATCTTCCTCAGTGAGTTGTCTGTTCAGGTCCTTTGCCCATTTTTTAATTGGGCTGTCTGTCTCCCTGGTGTTGAGTCGCATTAGTTCTTTATATATTTTGGAGATCAGACCCTTGTCTGAGGTATCATTGGCAATTATGTTTTCCCATACAGT
>PVIW01014931.1:0-21539 GCA_004026585.1 Noctilio leporinus | reverse complement strand
ATGGGATCGTGTGAAGGTCTAATAAGAGTACAAGGCTGAATCACTGAGGAAAAATACCTCTGTTAGTGGACATTATGGAGATGAATAAGGGCACAGCTTCTGACCTGGGCACCCTACAGCAGGTGTTCATGCTTAGTGAGATGACAAATTGCAAAGAATGTTCCAATATATTAATCCATGCCCATCTTGTTCATACTAATCACACTATGAAATGTGCTGTTGTGTAGACCTGAAGATGTTCAACAACCATCAAGCCACTGCTCCACAGGACGCTGGGGCAGGTGGATAAAGAATTGAAATGACCATATGCAAATGGAAGAAAAACGTGTTTTTCTATGATTTCAAAAAATATGTAAAGATTGTGTTTCTCCCCTACTGGGAACCTGGTCAGGAAAATTGGAGGCAGTCTTTTTGGGGAGTGGGCCTGTGTAAACCCCCATGCCCCAGATCAGGGTCTCATTTCTGATCTCACCCCAGCCATCTTGGGGTCCACGATATGGGCCAGCTCTCACCTTAGACTGAAAGTGGACTGTGTTCCTAGCCTGGGGCCTTTGTCCATTATAGCGGTTGATGGCATAAGTGAACCCATCATCCAACTCTTCTATGATGTCCTCATTGGAGTTCTGCAAAGACAGAGTCCAGTAGCAGACCAGAAGTCATCAGTGACTTGACTGGACATTGCCCCTGAGGGAGATGCCCACCACAAATTCTGCTTCCCAAGCACCTGAAAACACCCTTAGTCAGGGGAAAAACCAGATGACACCTTGAGGGCCCAGGAGGAACAAGGGTGTACAAGTGCATGGTAGCCAGCAGTCAAGCAGAAAGCCTGAATAAACTGATAACGACTAGTGAAATTGAGCAGTAATCAAAATCTCCCAGCTCACAAGAGCCCCAGACCAGTTGGCTATGCAGGTGAATTTTACCAAACATTTAGGGAAGAACTAACTTTTATCCTTCTCAACCTTTTCCAAAAAACCCAAGAAGAAACTCTTCCTCTGCGGCCACTGTTATTCTAGTTTCAAAACTAGGGTGAGATACAACTAACAAAGAGAACTGCAAGGCAATATCCCTGATGAACATAGATGCTAAAATTCTCAACAAAATATTGGGCAACTGGATCCAACAATACATTAAGAAGATCATACACCATGATCAAGTGAGATTCATTCCAGGGATTCAAAGATAGTACAACATTTGCAAATCAATCAATGTACTACACCACATAAACAAGCTGAAAGACAAAAACCATATGATCATACCCATAGATACTGAAAAAGAATTTGGTTTACTATAGCAACCATTTATGATGAAAACAGCCAAATGGGAATAGAGGGAGCATACCTTAACATAAGAAAAGCCATCTATGAGAAACCTGTAGCCAGCATCATGCCCAATGGGCTAAAACTAAAAGCTTTCCCCCTAATATCAGGAACAATACATGGCTGTCCACTCTCAGCACTTTGTTCAACCTTGTTTGGGAAGATCTAGGCATAGCAATCAGACAAGAAAAAGGAATCAATGCCATCCAAATTGGAAAGGGGGAAATCAAACTGCCTTATTTGCAGATAACATGATAGTGTACAAGGAAACCTGATAGGCTCCACCAAAAACCTACTTGACCTAATAAGCAAATTGAGCAAAAGAGCTGGATATGAAGTCAATATCCAGAAATCAAAGGCATTTTTTGTATACCAATAATGAAACATCAGAGATAGAAGCTTGATTACAAATTCCATTTACTATAGCAACAAGAAATATAAACTATTTAGAGAAAAACTTAACCGGGCGGTAAAAGACCTGCACTTGGAAAACTACAGAGCAATGAAAAACAAACTGAAGGAAGGTACAAAGAAATGGAAGCATATAACAAGTGCATGGATGGAAAAACTTTGGTATATTTATACAATGGAATTCTATATAGCAGAAAGAAAGAAGGAACTTGTACCCTTTGCAACAACATGGATGGAACTGGAGAGTATTATGCTTAGTGAAATAAGCCAGTCAGTGAAGGACAAATATTATATGATCTCACCCATTACAGGACAATAATGAACAAAACTAACAATAAGCAAAACAGAACCAAATATATGAATACAGTGAATAGGCCTTCAGTGGTCAGGGGGAAATGGGTTGGGGGAAGGGGGGAGGCAGAGGCAGGGAGGGGGAGCAGCTTGGACAGGAACCTAGTATGGAGGAGCCATGGACATGGACAACAGGTGAGATTGAGTTTGGGGGTAGTGGGTGGGTGGGGAGGGGGACAGAGGGGAGCAAGGAGAGGATGGATGTAATACAACAGTAAAAATTCTTTAAATGATAAAAAAAAAAAAAAAAAAAACTGCATGGATGGGAAGAATTAACATCAATAAAATGTCAATACTACCCAAGGCAATTTATAGATACAATGCAATCCGTGTTAAAATACCAATGAGATATCTCACAGATCTAAAAAACATAATTCAAAAATTTAGAGGTAGGCCCTGCCTGGTGGCACAGTGGATAAGGCGCCGGCCTGTGAACCCAAAGGTTGCTGGTTCGATTCCCAGACAGGGCACAGAACCAGGTTGCAAGCCAGGTCTCCAGCCAGGTCCCCAGCTGGAGGCAGATGAAAGGCAACCATACACTGATGTCTCTCTTCCTCTATGCCTCTCTTCCTTTCCCTCTACCTGGAAATAATAAATAACATCTTAAAAAAAAATTTAGAGGGAGCCAAAAACAACCAGGAATAGCCACAGCAATCTTGAGGGGAAAAGAACAAAACAAGGTAGGAGGAATCACAATACTGGATATCAATCTATATTAGAAGGCCACTGTAATCAAAACGCTTTGGTACTGGCTTAACATTAGGCATATAGATCATTGGAACAGAATAGAGAGCTCAGAAATAAACAAAGGTCTGTATGGTTAATCCATATTCAAGAAGCTGGGAAAGAGAATAAAATGGAGAGAAAATAGCCTCTTCAGTAAATGGTGTGGGGAGAACTGGACAGGGACAAGCAACAAAATAAAGTTAGACCACCAATTTAAACCACACACCAGAATAAACTCAAGATGGATAAAGCACATAAGCCATGACACCATAACAGTCCTAGAGGAAAACACAGGCAGTAAAATGTCAGATATCCCACACAGCAGTATAGTTACCAATCCTTGTCCAAGGGCAAGGCAAATAAAGAAACAGATAAACAAATGGGACTACATCAAACTGAAAAGAATCCGCTCACCTAAAGTAAACATCAGCAAAATGAAAAGGGGACCAACTGTAGAGGAAAATATATTTGCCAGCGATATCTCAGACAAGGGTTTGATCTCCAAAATATATAAAGAACTCCTGTGACTCAACTCCAGAGAGACAGACGGCGCAATCGAAAAATGGGCAAAGGACCTGCACAGACACTTGCCTGAGGAGGATATAAAAAAGGGCCCAAAGGCATATGAAAGAATGTTCAACATCATTAGCCATGAGAGAGATGCTAATTAAAACCACAATCAAATGTCATCTCACACCAGTCAGAATGGCCATCATTAACAAATCAACAAACAATGAGTGCTGGTGAGGATGTGGAGAAAAGGGAACCCTAGTGCATTGTTGATGGGCATGCAGACTGTTCCAATCACTATGGAAAACAGTATGGAATTTCCTCAAGAAACTAAACATGAAACTGCCTTTTGACCCAGGGGTTTCCCTGCCAGGATTATACCCAAAGGATCCTGAAACACCAAATCAGAAGAACCTATGCATCCCTATTTTCATAGTAGCGCAACTTACAGAAGCCAGGTAATGGAAACAGCCTAAGTGCCCATCAGTGGATGAATGGATCAAAAAACTGTGGTACATTTACATCATGGAATACTGCACAGCAGAAACAGAAAAAGGAATCCTATCTTTTAGGACAACCTGGATGGAACTGAAGAGCAGTATGCTTAGTGAAATAAGCCAGGCAGTGAAAGAAAATACCATATGATCGCACCCAGTACAGGAGACTAATAAGCCACCAACAAGCGAAATAGAACCAGAGGCATGGGAAAAAGGAATAGATTTTCAATGTAGAGAGAGGAAGCAGAAGGGGAAGAAAGAGGCAAAGAAGTGGAACAATTTAGTGAAGGAATTCTCATAAATGATCCATGGACATGGAATACATGTGGGATGGACTGAGGGAGAGGGTATAGGGATGGTGCATCAGGGAAGGACAATGGGGAGAAATGGGAGGAATGTAATACAACTACAATCAATTAATATTTTTTTAAAAGACTGCATTTCTCTCCTACCAGGAATCTGGTCAGGAAAGTTGGAGGTAGTCTTATTTGGGGAGTGGGCCTGTGTAAACCTCTATGCTCCAGAACAGGGTTTCATTTCTGATCTCACCCCAGTTATCTTGGGGTCCCAGATGTGGGCAAGCTCGCACCTTAGACTGAAACTGGACTGTGTTCCTGGCCCGGTGCCTTGGTCCATTAGAGTAGTTGATGGCATAAATGAGCCCATCATCCAACTCCTCTATGATGTCCTTGTTGGAGTTCTGCAAAGACAGAGCCCAGTACCAGACCAGAAGATGTCAGTGTCTCAACTGAGCATTGCCACTAAGGGAGATGCCTACCACAAATTCTGTTTCCCAGATGAGGCAGGAACAGAGAGACATGTGAAAACACCTCCAGCCAGGGGAGCAACAAGACGACACCTTGAGGGCTCAGGATTAACAAGTACAAGAGCTTAGGGACCAGCAGTTGGCTTCCTATCCTGACATCCATAGGCTCTGAGGTATGAACTTGATAGTCCCTCCAGGTCTTAAACCACTACCAACCATCTCAAGCTTTTCCTTACTAGCCCTAACACACACACACACACACACACACACACACACACACACACACACATGCCCCACGATGGGTAAAGGGTGTCGGGCTGCCTAGGTAGGATTATCGTTAGTTGGTGCCTGGCCTGGATGGGCTTGCCCCGGGTTGTCCCTTGTTACCTGAGGGTATCTCATGCCAGAGGGTGGAAGGTATTGGTCACGGCGGCCCTTGCGCCACCATCTACAGCAAGAGAAACATTTCTCTCTCTGGGCTTTCTTTGGCCTAGAACCTCGGAAAGTTGGGAAACAGCACAGAAACATCCTATGCTCCTGACTGTCTCCAGTCAACTGAGCTAGATAGGCAGTTGTCTCTAAGACATGGGTGCCTAGTTACCAGAGTTCTAAATTCTTTTGGGGGTCTGTCACCAAGGAAGTGAGGTCACCCCTCAAGGTTCCATGGCCTGGGCCCACTCAGCCAATCAGAGCCACCTCAGCCCCCTCTGGGCTTTTGGCTGCTCACCCTCCTTGTGCATGTCATCTCTTTATCTGTACACCAACACCTGCACAGTCTCTCCTGAGCTCCCTGGCAATGTAACAGGCCCCCAGCTTAGACAAAAAAGCTGAGTTCAGAGCTCCTTTTCCTCATTAATTGTGTCTGATGGAGAAGTCTTGTGCATCTCAGGGCCTCTCCATTCTCCCAACCTGCACAATGATGATGATGCTAGACACCATTTCTTAAGGACATCCTAGCGTGCATGAGGTAAAGCTTGTAACAGCCATAGGCAGGGATCACATGAATCTGATGCACAAAGACAAAAGTGGAAGACTTATTAAAACGAGTGTGATGTAACATGGAATATCAGTATAATCATGTCTGGGTCCGGAGTACAATCTGGGGAATATTACTGACCCCATCATGGTCTCATTTTGAGCTATGTACCTTGAAGGGGCTGAAATGAGAGGAAATTCAGATATGATCATCCACTGGCCTAAAACCTTCTATTGGAGTTTTGTTAAACTTAGAATCAAACCAAGTTCCTCATATTGGTCCTTGTGCTGGGAGTGTTCACTGTGGCTTCTAGTGATTCCTGCTCCTAGTGGAAAGATCCTTGTGTATGCACTGAGTTTTAGTAATTGGCTTCTAAGCATCATAGAATACAGCTAGGTGATGGGACGTCAGCTCCCGGTTTTCACTCATAATCTTGGTCTTCACTAGAATTTCGTTCTCCCAACATCTACTTAATTTTCTGTCTGTATGTGTGCCACTGCCTGTCTGTACCTATCTCTGTCTCATATCTCTAAATCTAGACACAGTGTAACTGAATGGATGAGAAAACAAGACCCACATATACGCTGTCCACAAAACACCTTCCTCAACACAAAAGATCAACCCAGACTGAAAGTGAAAGGATGGAAAAACATGTTTCAAGCAAATGGACAAGTAAAAAAGCCTGCTCTGGCAACACTTATATCAGACAAGATAGATGTTACAACGAAGTCCCTAAACACAGACAGAGGAGGACATTTCAAAATACTTGAGGGAACAATTCATCAAGAAGGTATTACTCTTATAAATATATAGGCACTCAACATAGGAGCACCCAAATATATAAGGAACATCTTGGGAGGACTTCAAGAAGGACATGGAGAGCAACACACCAATAATAGTGGATTTCAGTACCCCATGATCAACAATGGACAGATCTTCCAAGCAAAGAACACCAAGGATATTGTGGCATTGAACAACTCTCTAGATGAAATGGACTTAACTGATATATACAGAACTTTTCACCCCAAAGAAGCAATATACTCATTCTTCTCAAATGCACATGGAACATTCTCAAAGATAGACAACATGGTAGGACACAAGACCAGCCTCCACACATTCTAAGAATTTGAAATCACCGTGGCTTAAAACTAGAAACCAACCTCAAGGAAAAGAAGACAGCAAAATATTCAAATTCATGGAGAAGGAACAGCATGCTATTAAATAATGAACAGGGTAACAATGAGATCAAGAAAGAAACCAAAAAGTTTCTGGAACTAAGCGAAAATGAATGCGTAACACCCCAAAACCTATGGAACACAACAAAGGCAGCCCTGAGAGGGAAGTTCATAGCAGTACAGGCCTACCAAAAGGCAGAGAAGAAGTTCAAATAAACAACCTAACCATAAAGCTACAAGAAGTAGAGAAACTACAACAAGCAAAGCCCAGAGCAAGTAGAAGGAAGGAAATAATCAAGATCAGAGCAGAATTAAATGACATAGAGACTAAAAGAACAACACAGAGGATCAACACGTCCAAGAGCTGGTTCTTTGAAAAGGTAGATACAATGGACAAGCCTTTAACCAGATTCATGAAGAAAAAAAGAGAAAAGACACAAATAAAGAACATCGGAAATGACAGAGGAGAATCAACACGGGTACCTTGGAAATACAAAGGATTGTGAGAACTCGCTAAAATAACTATATTTACAGGAGGAGCCAAAGTAAAAGATCCATGGACATGAGCAAGGAGGTGGGAACTGACGGCTGGGGAGGGGAGGAGAGATAGGGTAGAGCAAAGAAGAAAGAAATTAAACAATTGGAATACAACAATAGAAAAAATCAATATGAAAAACAACTATATGACAAGGACGTTGGCCGTTCACTCTCTCCACTTCTGTCCAGCAACATTTGGAAGTTCTTGCCATAGCAATCAGACCAGTAACAGGAATCAAAGGCAGAGAAATTGGAAAGGAGGAAGTCAAGCAGTCATTTGCAGATGACGTGACAGGGTTCACAGGAAACCCCATAGACTCCACCAGAAAACGACTCAACCTAATGAGGAAATTTAGCAAAATAGCTGGATGTAGAGTCAATATCCAGAAATCAAAAGCATTTTTGTACAACGACAATGAAACAGCAGCCATAGAAGCTAGAAAACAAGTCCCAGTTACTATAGCAACAGGAAAATTAAAGTACTTAGAAATAAGCTTAACCAAGGAGGTAAAAGACCTGATACTGGAAAACTAAAGAACATGGAAGAAGGAATTGAAGATACAAATAAATGGAAGCATATATCAAGTCATGGATGGGAAGAATTAAGGTCACTAAAATGGCTGTACTACCTGGAGCAATTTGTAGATTCAATGCAATCCCTATTAAAATACCAAAGACATATTTCACAGACTTCAAAGCTTTAGAGGGAGCCACAACTGACCATAAATAGCCACAGCAATGTTGAGAAAGAACCAGTAGGAGGAATAAAAATACCAAATATCAAAGTATATTAGACTGCCACAGTAATCAAAACACTCTGGTACTGGCATAAGATTAGACATATAGATCAATGGAACAGAATAGAGAGCCCAGAAATAAACAAATGGCTCCATCATCAATTAATATCCAACAAGGTGAGAAAGAGGATACAAAGGAGTCAAAATAGCCTCTGCAAAAAGTGGTGTTGGGAGAACTGGACAGGGACAAGCTACAAAATAAAGCTAGACCATCGATTTAAACCACACACCAGAATAAACCCAACATGGATAAAGGCCTTCAAACATAAGCCATGACACCATAAAAGTCCTAGAGGAAAACACAGGCAGTAAAATGTCAGATATCCCACAAAGCAACATTCTCACCAATACATCTCCAGGGGCAAGACAAATAAAGGAACAGATAAACAAATGGGACTACATCAAACTGAAAAGTTTCTGCTCAGCTAAAGAAAACATCAGCAAGATGAATAGGGAACCAATGGCATGGGACAACATATTTGCCAATGACACCTTAGACAAGGGTTTGATCTCCAAAATATATGAAGAACTTGTACAACTTGACACTTGGCAGACAGACAGCCCAATTTAAAAATGGGATGAGGACATGAACACATTTAGGAGTCATTGGCATAGAGCAGGGGTTGAAAGCTGTGGGAAGAAAGGAGGTCACTTAGTGAGTGTGCAGAGTCTAAGAAAAGAATAAGGCCCTAGCCCTGGCTGGTGGCTCAGTGGATAAGGTGCCGGCCTGAGAACCCAAAGGTCGCTGGTTCGATTCCCAGACAGGGCAACATAATCAGGTTGCAAGCCAGGCCTCCAGCCAAATCTGTAGATGGAGACAGGTGAAAGGCAACCATACATTGGAAAAAAAAAAAAAAGAGTAAGGCCCTAAAGGAAAGTGTGGAGCACTTCAAAGAATGTGGCCCTAACCTAACTATGATGGAGGGACCAAGCAGGGAAGCAGGAAATGCAGGTGCAGTGTCAAGAAATAAAAAAAAAGAAAAAGAAAAGAAAAGAAAAAGAAGAAAAAGGAAAAAAAAACTGCCAGTTTCAAGATAGAAGCCCCAACTGATGCATCTTTGTTAATGTGAAACCCAGTGAGAATTGTGAACTAGCATTGTGTACACAGCTTCTAAGAGGGCCCCCATCAGTTTCTTCCACCCCACATGCAAATGCTCCTTCTTATATCGATAGGTGAACTTTCCTTTCCCTCCACTTGAATCCAAACTGGCCTTACTGACTCACCTTATCAACAAAATGCATAAAAATGAGAATGATACTTCAAAAAACCAGGTCATAAGAGACCTTGAAGCTTCAGCCTGTGATTCCTGGAGGACTCACTCTTAAGTTGCTTCTCTCAAGCCTGTTCTATGCTCTGAAAAGGTGAGTTCACATGCAGAAGCCACATGTAGCCCTGTGATGTACTGTCCCAACGGACCTTCCAGGCAATAGCCAGCCTCAACTGCCAACATGGCACCTCAGCCATCTTGGTTATGTAACCTTGTGGTGCCTTCAGATGACTGTAGCTGAAACTACAGCTTTGTGAGACATCTTAAGTGAGAGCAGCCTAGGTGAGTCTAGTCAACCCACTGAACTGGATGATCCCATTAAATTGTTATTTTAAAGCACTGAGTTTTAAGCCACTGTGTGTCAGATTCCCCATCTGAAAATTCATACTGGTACCCGCTTCATTGGGGCTATTCTGAAGATAAAGTGAATATGCTTATACTATAGGTAAAACTTCTTAGCATTAATATTATTTATTTATGGACTATCACAAGTACTATTTCCTTCTTCTTCAAAGTAACCCATAGCATTGCACCATTCTTGTCCATGTTTTTGTGAACGCATAGCAACATTTTACATAAGAGACTTAACATTTTATAGTTGTTCGTTAAAGATGGAGGCATAGATAGGGATGCTTCACCTCCGCACACAACCACAAAAAGAATTACAACTAACTTCAAAACAAATAATACCCAGAACTACCAGAAACTGTAACTGTATGGAAGTCCCACAACCAAGGATAGGAAGCAACCACATTCATCCTGAGGGTGTGAGGGGTGAAGAATCAGAGTTGGCATAGGTGAAAATAGGGGGAGGCATGGAGAGGCTTGGCTGCAGCAGAACCGTTGGTCCCACACTCATATATGGTGGATAAGAGTTGGGCAGGATATCGTGGGAGGGCGTGATCCCAGCACCAGGCAAGACCGCACAGCCCCGGATTCCAGCACGGGGGACATAATGCCCCATAACCCCTGCTGGTGAAAACCAGTGGGGGTTGGGTTGGTGGAAGAAACTGCCACATTCTCTACAGAGTCTGTTTAAAGGGCCAGCACAGATTTAAGGACATGCACAAACCCACCCTCTCTGGCATTCACCACGAGGGCAAAAGCTGGAAGGGCCCCGGTCACATACAAAAAGGGTGAGAGGTGACTGGAAATAGGGTGAGTGCCAGGCAAACTTCCAGAAACTGGTCAGCATCAGTGTCCCCTTTCCAAACTTTCCACCCAGACAGAGCCACAAAGCAGTGAAGCAAGTTGCCGTCCCTGGAAAATACCTAAGCCTCCATCCCATACAACTTAACAGGTATGCTAAGACAGCATGTCAAATCAGCTCTTCCTAATACACAGGAACAAACACAGAGAGGTGCCGAACTGAGCAAAACAAAAATAGCCAACCTATTAGTTGCAGGCTTCAAAAACACTGGTGATAAGAGTGAACAGAGAACTCACTGAGCATGTCAAACAAAGGGAAGAAAGGAAGGCTACAGTAAGTGAAATAAAGACATATCCATAGGAAACCAACTATGAAGGCTTGAAGGAGCTGGGATTCAAATCAATGAACTGGAACATAAAGAAAAAATGAACACTTGTCCATTACTAAATGAAGAAACAAGAATTCCAGAAACTGAGGAAAGAAGATGAAGACTCTGGGACATCTCCCTAAGTGCCAACATCTGAATCATAGGGATGCTAGAAGGAGAACAGGAAGAGCAAGAAAGTGAAAACTTATTTGAAAACATAATGAAAGAAAACCTCCCTAATTTGGAGGAAATAGACATGACATACAAGCCCAGGAAGCAAAGGGAGTTGGGCCCAAAGAGGATCACACCAAGACACATCTGTTTAAAATGCCAAAAGTTAAAGAAAGAGAACCTTAAAATCAGCAAGAGAAAAGCAGAGACGTACCCACAAAGCAGTTCCCATAAGCCTCTCAGCTGGTTTCTCTAAAGATATTTTGCAGACAAGGAGGGACTGGCAAGAACCACTCAAAATGATGAAAAGCAAGGACCTACTATCAAAATTATTGTATCTCATAAAGCTATCATTTAGAATTGAAGGGTAGATAATGCGCTTCCCAAAGTGAAGCTAGAAGAATTCATCATCACCAAGTCCTTATATGACATGTTAAAGGAGCTTATTTAAGAAAAAGAGGAAGATCAAACTATTAACACTAAAATGACAACAAACTCACAACTATCAACAACTGAATCTAAAAAACAAAACAAACTAAGCAAGTATTCAGAACAGGAACAGAATCATAATATGGAGATCATTTGGAGAGTTATCAGCATTGTGGAGTGATAGAGAGAATGGGGGAAAAGGTATAGGGATTAAGAAACATAATTGGTAGGTACAAAATAGACAGGGGCATGTTAAGAATAGTAAAGGAAATGGGGAAGCCAAAGAACTTAACATGCACAACTCATGGACACGAACTAAGTGGGAAGGCGGGGATGGTTGGAGGGACGGAGGGGTACTGGCAGAGGAAAGCCATGGGGGAAAGACGGGCACAACTGTGATAGCATTATCAATAAAATAGACTTTAAATAAACATTCAGTTAAAAAAAAATAAAATGACCCACTCAAGGAAGTACAGAGAAGGATAACTGAGCAGTTCATTTTTTGAAGTCGTAATCTTGATGCCAAAAACATAGGGAATGGTATGAGAAAGGAAGTTCACCAGCCAAACTCATTTTTGTAGTAGTAGTTCATCATAGTAGTAGTGGTGTTAATTGGTAAGGGTTGTTGAGCTTGTTATACATATCGGGCACCATTATACAGGTTGTCTATTGCTTTCTAACAGCTTTATTGAGATATGCATGATATGCAAAAAACTTTATGCATTTAATGTGGAGAATATGATATTTGGACATGTGCAAACACTCATGATACCATCATCACAGTTTAGATAACAGATATATCTAATACTTCTCAGTATTTTTATGTTTCTTTGTTTTTTTTAAAAATTTGTACATGAATGGTAAGAAGACTTACCATGAGAACTGTCCTCTTAAACTTTTGAAGTGCACGGCACTATATAGTTAAATAAAAGTACTATGTTTATTACTATTAAGTCTATTTTATCAGTAGGATTCTAAGGCATATGTAGTTAGGGAACTTACCTATGATATAAACCAAGTAGTCCTCCAGAATTCTGTAATAAACAAGGCCAATACAGACTATGCATGGAGGAGAAAGCTGATTCTGATTGGTCATTAGAAGACACAGAGCTGAAACAGTGCAGATGCATAACTGCAGCAGGGTGAAAGTTCTGTGAAGAGCTTTCCTGACATTGGTATTTCTGACAAAATGATTCTAATTTGAAGTGACCAAAGTTAACATTGGGAGTACGAAGCCATGTTGACATCATGCATTCTTGACAGGATGTGTTCTCTCTGATCTGTCAACCTCTAGTATTGCTCATTTCAAGCCATTCTCTACCCTACCTGAAGCCTGATGACCTTTTGAAAATGCAAATATGATCAATGTCTTTTATTTAAAACTTACAATGGTTTTCTATGGCCTTTAAAAACCATTTCAAAACCCTTAGTATGTCCCTTCAGGCCCTCTATGATCTGTCTGATTTTGCTTATTTTTTTCAGTCTTTTCTCTCCTTCACCCCATTTCTCTGGTCACACTTTGTGATCCTCCTGGCATCATAAACTTTCACTCCAGCCGAGAGCTCTGTCACACCTTGTGTCCCTAAATTTCCACTCGGAATAGCCAGGAGACTGTTGGTATTTTTTTTCAGCATGTCCCATCTTTCTTCTGTCCTCCTCTCTGCTCCCACAATGACAAGTTCACAATGTTCTATGAAATGATACAACCTTGCACACCATCACAAGTTTAAGTCTGGAAGCTTAGAATTGTAAGTAACAGAATACTCATGAAACATGGCTGAAACTGTAAGAACTTGTTCTTCTCACAAAATAACAAATCCACAGGTAGGTGGTTGAGGAATAGAATTCAGTTGCAATAATATGTAACAGTGAGCTTCTTCCTCTTCGTTGTTCCCTCAGGGTCACAAGATAGCTCCCAGCATAAAAAAGAGGGGGAAAGTCTGCTCTTCGTTAGAGCTCTTTTTATCGGAAAAGAAAATATTGCCTCAAATCAACTAGGAAACCCTTCCAGAAGCCCGTAAGAACTGACGCAACTGCTGCAAGGGACGTGGGGCAGTTTAATACCTAACTGCTACTGATACAGGCTGCCTCTGCACAGGAGGAGGAGGTCCAAGAATGGCAGGTAGAACATGTGTGATCATGATCTTCCTGTTTATACTATGAGCACTAACGTTCCTGTAATTTCTTGAATAGTAGGCTTATTTATTTATTTAGGCTGTGCACAGGTCTTACTTCTTTCAATACCCTTTGTTTTTCCTCTACATGTGTTTTACAAGTTAAAGCCTTCAGAAATAATGGCACTTGCAGTGCTCAGCTGGTCCCCAAAGTAGAAATTATGATGTCTATTAAGTTGAGGTAAAAAATAAAAATCCCTAGGATTTAAATAATTTTGTAGAATAATATTCTAGCTATTTTTTAAACTTGTGGTTGACTTCTTATGTGGTCCTAAATTAACCCCTGAACTATTTAAGAATCAGTGGAGGTAGAGATTAGGTATGTTCACATTTCAATAATAAAGTTTACTATGCATTCATTTCTTTCCCCAAGCATCCCCCGTTTAAGGGCCTTCATAACTGGAAATGCATATTTCTAAGATTTATTTGAAAGGAATCTCATCTAATTTACATGCTAGTATGAGAATATATATTGTTTTTTGGACACGAATCATATAGTATAGTAGTTTGTAACTTACATCCAAATTGGTCTCCATTCTCAGCATCTTTTCTAACCTAAAGATTGACAGATTTCACAACACACCCATGACCAGTTGGTTGCTATTTAAGACATAAATGGCTAACAAAATCTATGTATTACACACCCACCAATAAGCACATATTTTGTAACAGTGAATAAGAAAGATAGCATGTCTTCTATATAATATACATCCACATTTTTTTCCTTCTTCCTTAACTGCATTCGATTTCTGAGTTATTGCAAATAACCTGATTTTCCCATATTGAGAAATGACTCCAATATAGGAAAACTTAACCTGCAGTAATGCAATACAAGTAATGTACAAAATTGTACTTTATTTAGTAAAACCTACTTATAACAAGATCACTTTAAAGCATTCATAAGTTAAAGTTGGTTCTTATCCATTCAGCTGCCCTATATCTTTTGATAGGTGCATTTAATCCATTTGCCTTTGTCCTGTGTTCCTGTCTGTCTGTTTCTTCATCTTCTTAAAGCAGACCTTTTAGCATCTTTTGCAATGCTGGTTTGGTGGAGATGTATTCTTTTGGACTTCTATTGTCTGGGAAGCTCTTTATTTCACCTTCCATTTTGAATAAGAGCCTTGCCGGGTAAAGTATTCTTGGTTGCAGGCCTTTGTTTATCATTGCTTAAAATATTTTTTTGGCATTCCCTTCTCGCTTGTTGTGTTTCTGTGGAGGAATCAGCTGATAATCTTACAGAAGCCCCCTTGTATGTTGTTAGCTGTTTCTCTCTTGCTGCTTTTAGAATTCTCTCCTTGTCTTTGAAATTTACCATTTTCATTATGATGTGTGTTGGAGTGGGCCTGTTTGGGTTCATCCTCCTTGGGCCCCTAATGTGCTTTCTGAGTTTGCGTGGCATTTTCTTTCCTCAAGTTAGGGAAGTTTTCTATCATTATTTTTTCTTTTTCTTTTTTTAATTTATGTTTTAAATTTTATTGTTGCTGTATTACATCCATCCCCTTTTTGCTCCCCTCTGTCCCCCTCCCCACCCACCCATTCCCCCCAAAGTCAATCCCACCTGTTGTCCATGTTCATGGTTCCTTTATACTAAGTTCTTGTCTAAGCTGCTCACCTTCCTTCCCTCTGCCTCCCTCCTCCCCCGAACCCCTTTCCCCCTGACCACTGAAGGCCTATTCACTGTATTCATTTACTTGGTTCTGTTTTGCTTGTTGCTAGTTTTGTTCATTATTGTCCTGTAACGGGTGAGATCATATGATATTTGTCCTTCACTGACTGGCTTATTTCACTAAGCATAATACTCTCCAGTTCCACCCATGTTGTTGCAAAGGGTACAAATTCCTTCTTTCTGTCTGCTATATAGAATTCCACTGTGTAAATGTACCCAAGTTTTTTGATCCAATCATCCACTGATGAGCACTTAGGCTGTTTCCAGCACTTGGCTATTGTAAATAGTGCCGCTATGAACATAGGTGTACATAGGTTCTTATGAATTGGTGTTTCAGGATTCTTTGGGTATAGTCTAAGTAGTGGAATCGCTGGATCAAAAGGCAGTGCCATTTTTAGTTTTTTAAGGAAACCCCATACTGTTTTCCACAGTGGCTGCACCAGCCTACATTCCCACCAACAGTGCACGAGGGTTCCCTTTGCCCTGCATCCTCGCCAACACTTGTTGTTTGTTGATTTGTTGATGATTGCCATTCTGACAGGTGTGAGGTGGTATCTTATTGTGGTTTTAATTTGCATCTCTCTGATGACTAGTGATGTTGAGCATTCTTTCATATGCCTCTAGGCCCTTTGTATATCTTCCTCAGGGAGTTGTCTGTTCAGGTCCTTTCCCCATTTTTTCATTGGGCTGTCTGTCTCCCTGCTGTTGAGTCACATTAGTTCTTTATATATTTTGGAGATCAGACCCCTGTCTGAGGTCTCATTGGCAATTATGTTTTCCCATACAGTTGGTTCCCTTTGAATTTTGCTGGTATTTTCTTTAGCTGAACAGAAACTTTTCAATTTGATATAGTCCCATTTGTTGATCCGTTCTTTGATTTCCTTTGCCCTTGGTGAAGTATCAGTAAACATACTTCTGCGTAGGATATCCAAAAGTTGACTGCCTATATTTTTCTCCAGGACCTTTATGGTGTCACTGCTTATGTGTAAATCCTTTATCCATCTTGAGTTTATTTTGGTGTATGGTGTAAGTTGGTGCTCTAGTTTTATCTTTTTGCATGTTGCTGTCCAGTTCTCCCAACACCATTTGTTGAAGAAACTGTTTTGACTCCATTTGATGTTCCTTCCTGCTTTGTCAAATATTAGTTGACCATAGAGTCCTGGGTGAATTTCTGGGCTCTCAATTCTGTTCCATTGATCTAGAATGTCTATTCTTATGCCAGTACCAGGCTTTTTTGATGACAGTAGCCTTGTAGTATTCTTTGAAGTCCAGTATCATGATTCCTCCTACCTTGCTCTTCTTTCTCAAGGTTGCTGTGGCTATGCGTGGGCGTTTTTGGCTCCATATAAATTTTTGAAGTATTTTTTCTATTTCTGTGAAATCTGTCATTGGTATTTTAATTGGGATTGAATTGAATCTTTGGATTGCTTTAGGTGGTATGGACATTTTAATGATGTTAATTCTTCCCATCCATGAACATGGTATATGCTTCCATTTATTTGTATCTTCCTTGATTTCTTTCTTCATTGTTCTGTAGTTTTCTGAGTACAGGTCTTTTACCTCCTTAGTTAAATTTATTCCTAGATACTTTATTTTTCTTGTTGCCATGGTAAAGAGGATTTGCTTTTTCGCTCCTATTTCTATTGCTTCATTATTGGTATACAAAAATGTTTTTGATTTCTGGATATTGACTTTATACCCAGCTATTTTGCTAAATTTGCTTATTAGGTGGAGCCCATTGGGTTTTGTATGTACACTATCAGATCATCTGCAAATAATGACAATTTGACTTCCTCCTTTCCAATTTGGATACTTTTGATTCCTTTTTCTTCTCTGATGGCTATAGCTAGAACTTCCAAGACAATGTTAAATAGAAGAGGAGAAAGTGCACAGCCTGGTCTCATTCCTGATCTTAGAGGGGAAAGCTTTCAGTTTTTGTTAAGTATGATGTTGCCTTCAGGTTTCTCATAGATGGCCTTTATGATATTGAGGTATGCTCCCTCTATTCCCATTTTGCTGAGGGTTTTTATCATAAATGGTTGCTGCACTTTATCAAATGCTTTTTCAGCATCTATTGACATGATCATATGGTTTTTATCTTTCAATTTGTTGATGTGGTGTGTTACATTTATTGATTAATGAATGTTGCACCATCCTTGCATCCCTGGGATGAAGCCCACTTGATCATGGTGTATGATCTTTGTAATATACTGCTGAATCTGATTGGCCAATATTTTGTTGAGAATTTTAGCATCTATGCTCATCAGAGATATTGGCCTGTAGTTGTGTCTTGCCCTGGTTTTGGGATGAGAATAATATTGGCCTCGTAGAAAGAGTTTGGGAGTCTTCCCTCTTCCTGAATTTTTTGGTACAGTTTGAGGAGGATAGGAGTTAGTTCTTCTTTAAATGTTTGGTAAAATTCACCTGTGTAGCCATTGGGTCCAGTGCTTTTGTACTTTGGGAGATTTTGGATTACTCCTTTAATTTCAATAGTTGTGATTGGTCTATTCAGGCTTTCTGCTTCTTCTGGGTTCAGTTTTGGTGGATTATACACTTCCAGAAATGTGTCCATTTCATCCAGGTTGTCATATTTTTTGTCATTGGGTTGTTTGTAGTTATTTCTTACAATCTTTTGTATTTCTGAGGTATCAGTTGTGATTTCTCCTCTGTCAGTTCTGATTCTGTTTATTTGGGTCCTCTCTCTCTTTTTCTTGATAAGCCTGGATAAGGGCTTGTCAATTTTGTTTATTTTTTCAAAGAACCAGCTCCTGGACCTGTTGATTCTTCGACTTGTAGTTTGAATCTCTGAGTTATTGAGTTCTGCTCTGATCTTGATGATTTCCTTCCTTCTACTTGCTCTGGGATTGTTGGTTGTTATTCTTCTAGTCCTTGCAGCTCCGTGGTTAGGTTGTTTTCATAAACTTCTTGTGACCTTTTTTGGAAGGCCTGTATTGCTATAAATTTCCCCCTGAGAACTGCCTTTGCTGTATCCCATAGGTTTTGGGCTGTTGTACGTTCATTGTCATTTGTTTCCAGGAACTTTTTGATTTCATCTTTGAACTCATGGTTAACCCATTCATTGCTTAAAAGCATGTTATTCAGTCTCCATGAGTTAGTGAATTTTTGGGTTTTTCCCTTGAATTTGGTTTCTAGTTTCAAGCCATTGTGATCTGAGAAGAGACTTTGTATGATTTCAATGTTCCTGTATATTTGCAGAGGCTTGTCTTGTGACATACCATGTGGTCTATCTTGGAGAATGATCCATGTGCATTTGAAAAGCATGTGTATTTTGCTTCTTTGGGGTAAAAGACTCTGGATACATCAGTTCGGTCCATTTCCTCTAGGGTGTTGTTCAATGCCACAACATCTCTGGGGATTTTTCGTTTGGAAGATCTGTCCATTGTTGATAGTGGGGTATTAAACTCCCCTACTATTAGTGTGTTGCTGTCTATACCTTTCTTAAAGTCCTCCAAGATTTTCCTTATATATTTTGTAGCTCCTATGTTGGGTGCGTATATGTTTATCAGAGTTATTTCTTCTTGATGGATTGTTTCCTTAAGTATTATGAAATGTCCATCTTTGTCCCTTTTTATGGCCTTCATTGTAAAATCTATTTTGTCTGAAATAAGTATTGCTACTCCAACTTTATATCATGTCCATTTGCTTGGTATATATTTTTCCATCCCTTCACTCTCAATCTGTATCCATCTTTTGTTCTGAGATGGGTCTCTTGAAGACAGCATATATGTGGGTCATGTTGTCTTATTCATTCGGCTACCCTATGTCTTTTGATTGGTGCATTTAATCCATTTACATTTAAGGTTATTATTGATTCACACATATTCATTGCCTTTTTCTCCCTTTGTGTCTGTATTCCTCTTTGGCTTTCCCTGTTTCTTCATTTTATTTGTTGACTTATTTTTATAGCAGACTCTGGAGCATTTCTTGCAATGCTGGTTTGGTAGAGATGTATTCTTTTAGGCTTTTTTTGTCTGGGAAGCTCCTTATTTCTCCTCCTATCTTGAATAAGAGCCTTGCTGGGTAGAGTATTCTTGGTTGCAGGCCTTTGTTTACCATGACTTGAAATACTTTTTGCCATTCCCTTCTGGCTTGAATTGTTGCTGTTGAATAATCATTTGTTAGCCTTATTGGAGCCCCTTTATATGTTATTTGTCATTTCTCTCTTGATGCTTTTAGGATTCTCTCTTTGTCTTTGAAATTAGCTATTTTAATAATAATGTGCCTTGGTGTTGCTGTGTTTGGGTTGATCTTCATTGGGACCCTCTGTGCTTCCTGAAGTTGAATAATCAAGTTCATGTTAGGTGCCTTTTTTATGGAAATCATCATGTTAGGGAAATTTTCTATCATGACTTTTTGAACAGGTTTTCCATTCCTTATTTCTCTTCTCCTTCTGGTATCCCTATGATACGGATGTTGTTAACCTTTCATGTTGTCCGGCAGCTCTCTTAAACCCTCTTCAATCTTGTTCAGCTTTTTTTTTATTCTCTTGTACTGTCTTGGAGTATTTGTCTACATTATCTTCCCACTCGCTGATCCTGTCCTCTGCTTCCTCAAGCCTACTGTTGATTCCTTCTACCGAATTCTTCAATTCAGAAATTGGATTCTTCATTTCCTCCTGGCACTTATTGATAGTTTCTATGTCCTTTTTCATGCCGTTGTAGCTCTCAGTAAGTTCCTTGTAACTTCCCTGGAGTTTTTTGTAGTTCTCCTGGAGTTGTTTATAGTTTTCTTTGATGTGGCTGAGCTCACTGAGCTTCTCTAGCATCATTCTTTCGAACTCCTTATCTGATATTTCAGGTGCCTCTGTTTCATTTTGTGGTCTTTCTGGAGATTCTTCCTTTCCTTTTGGTGATTGACTGATTCTTTTTTCCCCCATTTTGGTTGTCTGTTCTTTCTTGCTTTTTATTTATTTATTTATTTTTCCTCGGATTAACCTGCTTTGCTTCCTTGCCTTAGTTGAGCATCCTTCTGTGATAGATTTGTGGAGTTCAATGTTGCAGTCTTCCGGATTTTCTGCACTTGTTGTTCTTGGTGTGTGCTTTATTTGGGCTGTCTGGTTGTATTCTGGACCTGTGGGCTTTTAGCAGGAAAAAGAGAAAAGAAGAAAAAAGAAAAAAAAGGAAAGAAAGATAATGATAATAAGAAGAAAGTGTTTAGATGGCTGTTCTCCCTTAATAATCCCTGATTGGTCCAGGTGGAGCCAGGACCTGTGGGCTTTAACAGGAAGGGGAAAAAAAAAAAAAAATGGAAGGAAAAGAAAGAAAAAGGAAGAAAGAAAAGAATTAAGAAAGGGTTTAGTTGGCTAGGGGAGGAGGAATACTTGGATTGAGCACTGGGAATGCATTTTAGCCAGAGAGTGAGTAGACTTTAATTCAAGAGTAGGGGGAGGGTCTTGGGTATTTACGTGGATTAAGATGGGGGGGGTTAAGATTATGTGAGAAGTAACTTTTGAACAGGATATGTTGGGGATTAATAGTTCATGTAGCTCTTCGGTATAACTCAGTTGCTTAAGATTAGCAGCAATCCATTTCCTGAGGCTGCCTTTTTTTCTTGGTCAGGTCTCTGCAGTCTACAGTCTAGCTGGTCTTGGAGTGGCAGGGCCTCTGATTGTCACAGTCAGGGCTGATTCTTAGTGTCAGCCCCCAGGTAGGCTAGGCCTACAGTAGCCTAGCTGGGTTTTAGGGCTGCTGGTGTTCTGGGACCCCTCGGGGTGCCCCCTCCAACTCCTGGCAGAGGTTCCTGTGATGGGCACCTGGCACCCCTGCAGGGCATCCTGCATCCTCTCTGGTTCCTGTGATACCTGGCCCTGCCCCCGCAGCTCCCGGAGGAGGCAGCCCCTGTCCACCAACACTGCCCGGGGTCTGCCAACACTGCCCAGCTCTCCCAGGTGAGAGCCAATCCTCCAAGCAGACCAGCTCTCCAAGGAGTCCTTTATGCCACCTTTGTGATGCGCCTCACCCAGCACATCTGTAGCCTTTGTCTCCGGCAATGGGCGGGTCAGTTGCCCCAGCTACCAGTTCCCAGCTCACAGTTTGGAGTTTCCGTGGGAGCCTGGGGGCCTATGTGGGTGCACAGGGCTGGGCCTCCCCTCTCACAGGGGCTTCAAGCTGATGTTTCCCTGGTGGCCCAGCAGCACCATTTTTGGCCCTTTTGCTGCCCTGGCTGGTGTACTTCCCTGCTCCCCACTCCTGCTCCCCACAGGACTCTTCTCCTCTGCCTCTGGCCTAG
>PVIW01014930.1:0-21618 GCA_004026585.1 Noctilio leporinus | reverse complement strand
CATCTATTGATATGATCATATGGTTTTTATCTTTCAATTTGTTGATGTGGTGTATTACATTGATTGATTTACGAATGTTGTACCATCCTTGCATCCCTGGGATGAAGCCCACTTGATCATGGTGTATGATCTTTGTAATATACTGCTGAATCCAATTGGCCAATATTTTGTTGAGAATTTTAGCATCTATGTTCATCAGGGATATTGGCCTGTAGCTTTCTTTCTTAGTTGTATCTTGCCCTGGTTTTGGGATTAGAATAATATTGGCCTCATAGAAAGAGTTTGGGAGTCTTCCCTCTTCCTGAATTTTTTGGTATAGTTTGAGGAGGATAGGAGTTAGTTCTTCTTTAAATGTTTGGTAAAATTCACCTGTATAGCCATCTGGTCCAGGGCTTTTGTGCTTTGGGAGATTTTGGATTACTTCTTTAATTTCACTAGTTGTTACTGGCCTTCTTCTGGGTTCAGTTTTGGTAGATTATACATTTCCAGAAATGTGTCCATTTCATCCAGGTTGTCCTATTCTTTGTCATATAATTGTTTGTAGTAATTTCTTACAATCTTTTGTATTTCTGAGATATCAGTTGTGATTTCCCCTCTTTCAGTTCTGATTCTGTTTATTTGGGTCCTCTCTCTCTTTTTCTTGATGAGCCTGGGTAAGGGCTTGTCAATTTTGTTTATTTTTCAAAGAACCAGCTCCTGGACCTGTTGATTCTTTGAATTGTAGTTTGAATCTCTGAGTTATTTAGTTCTGCTCTGATCTTGATGATTTCCTTCCTTCTACTTGCTCTGGGCTTTGTTTGTTGTTGCTTATCTAGTTGTTGCAGCTTTGTGGTTAGGTTGTTTTTATAAACTTCTTGTTACCTTCTTTGGAAGGCCTGTATTGCTATAAATTTCCCCCTGAGAATGGCCTTTGCTGTATCCCATAGGTTTTGGGCTGTTGTGTGTTCATTGTCATTTGTTTCCAGGAACTTTTTGATTTCATCTTTGATCTCATTGTTAATCCCTTCATTGCTTAAAAGCATGTTATTCAGTTTCCATGAGTTAGAAAAGTTTTGTTTTTTTCCCCTTGAGATTGGTTTCTAGTTTCAAGCCATTGTGATCTGAGAAGATACTTTGTATGATTTCAATTTTCCTGTATTTGTGGAGGCTTGTCTTGTGACATACCATGTGGTCTATCTTGGAGAATGATCCATGTGCATTTGAAAAGAATGTATATTTTGCTTCTTTGGGGTAAAAGACTCTGTATACATCAGTTAGGTCCATTTCCTCTAGAGTGTTGTTCAATGCCACAACATTTCTGGGGATTTTTTGTTTGAAAGATTTGTCCATTGTTGATAGTGGGGTATTAAAATCCCCTACTATTAGTGTGTTGCTGTCTATGTCTTTCTTAAAGTCTTCCAAGATTTTCCTTATAATTTTTGGAGCACCTATGTTGGGTGTGTATATATTTATCAGAGTTATTTCTTCTTGATGGATTGTTCCCTTAAGTATTATGAAATGTTCATCTTTGTCCCTTTATGATCTCTGATTGGTCCAGGTGGAGCCAGAACCTGTGGACTTTAACAGGAAGAAATGGAAAAAAAAAAAAAAGGAAAAAAAAATATAAAGAAAGAAACAAAGGAGGGAGAAAAAAGAAAAAGGGAGAAAGAAAAGAATAAAGAAAGGGTTTAGGTGGCTGGGGAAGGGAGGAATACTTAGATTGAGGACTGGGAATGAGTTTTAGCCAAAGAGTGAGTAGACTTTAATTCAGGGGGAGGGTCTTGGGTATTTAGATGTATTGAGATGGGGGTGGATTAAGAATATGTGAGAAGTAACTTTTGAAAAGGATATATTGGGGATTAATAGTTCATGTAGCTCTCAGTATAACTGAGGTGCTTGAGATTAGCAGCAATCCATTTCCTGAGGCTGCCTCTTTTTCTTGGTCAGGTCTCTGCAGTCTATAAAAATATGGAACGCTTCACAAATTTGCATATCATCCTTGTGCAGGGGCCATACTAATCTTCTCTGTATCATTCCAATTTTAGTATATGTGCTGCCGAAGCGAGCACTGAACTCTACTTCTTGATAGGAAGAGCTAAAAGTGTTCTTGAAAACTAGCACAAACTCCCAAGAACTGTATTTGACAGGAGAGACCTAACTTAGAAGCAAGAAAATAAGCATAGGTCCTAGAGACTTACAGGGTCATTCATTGCTGCATATTCTCTACTAATGACAGAGTTCAGCTCATAATATTGTTTGAGGAATGCATTCTGTAGGTGTAGCCCAAGACTCTGCATTTCTAACCTGCGAGGCGGTGAAGGTAATGCTGTTGGTCTGCAGAGTATACTGGTGGTAGCAAATCGTCACTGCAGTGCCACTCCGGGTATGGCCAGTGCGTTGGCAGCATCAATAGCACTTGTAGAAAATGCAATTTCTTGACACGCACCCTAGACATAATGAATCATAATGTCTAGGTAGTGTTCAAAGTCTCCATTTGGACAAGCTTTCCTGGGAATACTGATGCAAGCTAAAGTTTAAAAAGCCACACATTGGAATGTATAATGTAGAAAAGAGAATAAAAAGCCATGCATTGTAAGGTATTAGGTAGAAAAGAAAGAAGTACCGTCAAAGAGGAAGAGAATCAAAAGAAATCTAAAGCCCTGGATTGTGTCCTAAGTACATGCAAGATTTGTTTCACCAAACATGAATATAGTTTTGAAGAACATATGTAAGCTACAAAGATTATTGCCAACCAGCAAGAAGTGGACATGTAGGTCATGATCGCTCTGGAAGAAAAAGATGAATAATGGTGATGTGCAATACCTGTAGAATTACCTGTGTTTTCCTTCTATTTTTGCAACCGTCTAGATCTGACTGTTCCTGTGTTACGGTTTTATTAATGTTCTCAGAGTGAATATTGAAGGAAAACCTCTCTTGCCTATGCCTGTGAGTCTAATTAATCAAAGCTCAGGCATGTTTTACCACTGTTGGCTTTGATTTGTTCTTTTGATTCTTACTCTAAAATTCTGATAAATTTATTCAGAATGACCCAGAGAAGATAAGTACTCAGCAATACTGTTAGAGCTTAAATTTTTTCCCAATATGTTTGACATATGGAGGTATTCATAGTACACTTGAGGAATTATATAGAATTTACAGAATTCTATGACATACACAATTGAAATTTAATACAAAAGTCAAACTATTTGTTGAGGAGTTTATGTGTCCATTAGAACAAAGTTACTACCTGTGGTGCAGGTATGAAACACCATTGGAAAAATGAGGGAATGTTTTCATTTTCATTTTTTCTTATACTTTACTATTTGTCTATAGACATTATTTCAGCTGATTACTTTCAAGTTATTTAAAAGTTGTTTCTTTTTAAACCACTGGGCAACATCAAATTTACAGGCTCTATTTTGTAGTTATCTGTAGTAATCTTCAGAGTTCACAAAAAGAATAATCTTTGATTCATTTCATGTAATTTGTATCTTATTCACTGACATACTCCAATGATTTGATATTCTAATCTTGTTAAATTATTAAAGGCTCTAACCATACATGTGTCAGCAGTGAAGAACACTGGGCATAGTTTATTGGTTGTGTGACTTTATGCAAATCACTTACCTCTCTCAATATAAACTTGTTATATTGCCTTTTATTTGTGGAAGATGCCTAGGAAATATTCCTGACTAGTCCAAATAAAAAAATTAAATTTTTAAAATTGTTCTGAGTAATTGGTTTGTTTCTACTCCTCAAACATAGGAAGCACTGTAACCAATTTAGGGAGGTTTCTAGGCAGATAGATAAATAAAACACTAACCTAACATTATTGACTCATGTTCCTCATCTCTAAACATAGAAGTTTTGTATAAATTTAAGGTCATTTTTAATAAAACAAATGAACAAGGTACTATTTCCAAAGTTTGTAGATTGATAAAAATGTAGGAAGTCAAACATGCAAGAATTAATTGTTTAGTTATTATATTTGGCATTATATAGACATTTCCTCATTACTTTCCATTTTCTGTCATATATTAGAAACTAAAAGACTAAGTGTGCATAATGCTCAGTCAGTATTGATGTTTAGTCACAATCATATCATTGTTACTTAGTGTCACCTCTGTTGTATGGTTATTATATTGATTTTTAAATAGCCAAGGTACTAAAGTATACAATGATGTTAAGATATTTTAACTTACAACTTACTTAATAAGTTGACATTTTCTTAAACAGTTTAATTTTACTGCTCTTTTTGTTTCTTATATAATTTTATGGTTTCTTTGGAAAAAGTTGGGAACATGCTAATAAACTTTCTCCAAATAAGCAGTATATATCATCTCCTTTCTCTGGAATGTCTCTCTAATTTCAGTGACTTCAGTGTCTAAAAACAGAAAAATTCTAGTAGAAAAACTCTCTCTATATAAATTTCACGTTAGTACATGGCTGAAATTGGGAAACAACTTCTTTTCCCAAAAAGTTACAAAAATAACTCTTCATCTTATACATATTAGAAAAGTGAACTAGTCAGGACATCTTAATTCTAGAAACTTTATTACCATACAACAGATCTGTACTAGAAATCAGAATCTTTTCTTTTTCTTTTTTATCAGTAGCAGAAATACATTTCAGAAAATTCTTTTAAGCACCTCATGAGACTTTTTATTTAAAAAATCATAATAGAAAAAAGGGCATGAGAAAAGTCACATATCAATATAGTTCTGATTTCCCTAGAAATTATGTCTTTTCTCTACAATGACAGTATGGTATCCATAAGACTAACCCTCATTCCATCGTCAACTGAAAGGGATAAATAAGATTGCCAAACTCTCATTCTGGAGTACCTACCCTGTTTTTTTTGTGTCAAACGTTCCCTCTTAAAGGCTGCTGCTAATGGTTATTTTAAGTGTATTTGCTAAGAAAATAATGTTGTAGAAGGTCAAAGGAGAGGACAAGTACCTGAGACCAAACCCTCTGCTATCGATTATCTTCCATATTATAAACAGATGGTGCTGCTGTAAAAAAGAGAAGTGAAAATTAGCAAGTATAAATTCTTACACCTTTGGATTGATATCCTATTACTTACAATGCTTAATTTTAAAAATAGATTTTATTTATTATTTTTAGAGAGAGGGGAAGGGAGGAAGGCAGAGAAGGAGAGAAATAGCAATGTATGGTTGCCTTTCACCTGCCTACAACTATGAACCTGTCTTGGGACCTGGCTTGCAACCTGGTTATGTGCCCTGGCTGGGAATCGAACCAGTGATCTTTGGGTTTGTAGGCTGGTGCTTATCCACTGAGGCACCAGTCAGGGCACAATGCTTAATTTTTAACATGACATAAACTTGAGGAAGTTCAAATTTATTCGTCATATATGTACATACAGTTCTATGCCAGGTCTTCCCTTGACTCTTTTATAAAGAATTCATACAGAGGGATTCCTATTTTATTATATATTAATAGATATACCTGTTATAAGGTTTGGCGTCTGTTACCCAATGTATTTGGTTAAATAAAAACTAAAATAGATTTGTTTTTCATTTGATTTTCTGAAAGAGGAGCGTTGATCCTGCCTGTTCATTCTTTAATTTGTTTTAGAAATTCTTCAATACAACATCAGTGCTCAATTCATGTCTTCAGAGTTGGGTACACCAAAACCTATGACTTAATTTTTAAAGCAGTTAGTAAGAACTCCGAGGTTTTTCCCACTGTTTTATCTTTGAGTGGGAGGTAGGATGAAGCTGAATACTTCCTAAGATCAAGGCACACCTGTGTTCATAAAGAAGATGTATTATTTAAAACATTTGGCATATTTTCAGAAAGAGCCTTTAATTTAGTTTCATCTGTGTGCTCTGTGTTGATACCAGGCAGTGAGCAGTTGCAGAGCAGGTGGGGGCCTGGGAGGTCCACATGGTGTGGCACATCACAGCATGCAGGTTCTACATGGCTGTTTTTTTAGAACATTAACATGGAGTCCTGCCATTAATTTTTTATGAAAGCTTTTTTAATTTGCTTTAAACTATTGTAATTTTTCAACTTCCTCCAGTCATATTATTGATTTGTCGTTACTTATTTTAGAGGGTTGTTTTATTTTGATGAAAATTGATAAATTATGGGTATGTGGTTGGTCATTAATTATAAATTCAAACTTGCTATCTTTCTAATTTATAAGCATGATGATCTAAGGTTTCTTTTTAGTTGAACATACTTAATTGCAATTCTTTTGACTTTGCTTGCTGGTATTTGAAATCATGGTATCTTTTAGAGGAATTAAAAAATTTTAATCCCTGAAGTAATGACAATATTACCTGTAATAAATTTTAATCTTTTTCAGAACTAGTCAGACTCCTGCATATTGGATAGGAACTGTCTAACCATATTCATATAACTATCACTACATATGTAAGAGGTAATATGTTGGCAGTTTATATTTAAGGGCAAGCCTTTTTAGAATATAGCAGGCCACTTCATGGAAAGATGTTTTTGTTGGAAGCAGATTATCCCCAAAGACGTGATTAGAGAGCAGTTAGTGAAGACCTAGAGAGCAGTCAGTGAAGACTGTGTTTACATTTGTGGACAGGATTAAAGAAAACTAACAATGATGGTGAAAGTCCCCTGGGTGAGTAGGACATTCCCACTACTGGTCCTGAGGACAGGAGGCAGCGATGGTTATCAACGCTAGGAAGGGAGAGCCTGACAAGGGCTGTAGCCCCTGGCAGAGAACTAACCTATGATGATGTCTCTCTTGCGTCCTCCTTTTCTGCTGATGACTTCTGTCAACTAACCTCAATGAGAAGCCACAGAGCTTCTGAGGGAGATTCCCAGAGAAAAGACAAATGAGAAAGATAGAGTCTGCATCTATTGGGGCAACATGTACAACACAGACTACTTATTTTGTTTCTCAGCACCTATTCTTGAGTCCATACATAGCAATAGGATGATGCTAATTCAGACACACTTTCCCCAAGAAGTATACCATTATTAGTGTGCTTCATGTAAGCTTGTTATAAGTACAATCCCCTCACTGTCAGTATATTGATTGAGGTTTTTAACACTCTTAGGGACACAAATCCAAGAGTATGAATTCTTACTGGTTTGTCTTTTATTAGATTGTGTTTTTTTTTTTTTTTTTTTGTTTGTTTGTTTTTTTACCAGAATTACTGGGTAAGGGATTTCTAATAGGAACCCAGTGAATCCCTAAATTCCAGCCATAGTCTTCCTTGCTCTCATATGAGACAGTAAATCAATTTCTATTTGGTAATTGAGATCAGCCACTCAGACAATAGGATGTCTTTCTTTCCCTGTTGGTTTCATGGGGAGCACCAAACAATCAGCTCTTATTTAAGACAACCGAAACTATGCTCCCTAGTGGAACAATGCTTCTCTTAGCACAATGAGCACCAAATTCACCAAGCTCTATGTTTAAGGTACCAGAAGTATAAATTTCTTAAGTGAATTATTTGCTGTATCTCCATCTTTTACTTACAGGCTGTATTATTTTCAATTGTAGTTAAGGCAACTGATTAAAAGTTTATCTTCCATCCAAAAGGAGTATAAATTTCAGAAACCTCACATGATGATGGTATGTTAGATGTATATCAAATGAGCTGATGGCCATTTCACTATTTTTTAAGCCAGTTGTTTCTTAGAGATAAGAAACATGAAATAATTTGCAATTATTTCAACATAAAGTAAGTTGTTTTGCCAGAGGTGATGTTGTATGGGATGCTATGATCCAGGAGAAGGTAATGTGTAAGTTCACAGATGGAGCTGGCAAGATTATCAAGAGCAGTGAAGGTATATCTTTTTTTGTTGTTGTTGTTGTTGTTGTTGTTGTTTTTCTTTTAATTTTATTGTTGTTGTATTACATCCATCCCTTTTTTTCTCCCCTCTGTCCCCCTCCCCATGAAGGTATATCTTTATTGTGTCCATTCTTCTGAGAAAAATAATCAATGGCAGAAAATGTCCAATGTGTCCGTCTGGTCCCCTAGTGAATGGTGTCATATCAGAGGTTCAATGTTAACCTTAGAAGTTGTGGCAAAGGAAAAGGAAAAGAAGAGGAAGAGTTACCAGGCCTCGGTGAGAGCTATAGCCTATGAAATGTCAAAGAAAATAACTACTTCCACATTGTAGAATATCAACGAAAGATCTGAAGAATAAATATCTTTTCTCCTGCCTTTACACCTTTAGCTGGCCATAAGATGTAAAGGCCAGAAGCCAGAGGCAAGACTATTTGATACAGTACATAACATCTGTGTTTTGAGTACAGAATATAATCTTGGGCAGAGAAGGGTGGAGAGTGGATCTAAAAAGGTAAATGGGGAACTTCCCAAACTGTCAAGCAGTCCAATAAATAAGCAGAATTAAATCTGGTGATAGTCAAAATGCTAAAAGCCTTTTAAAGCCTTTTTCCTTTTTCTTTGGAAATTAAGTATGATATAAGGAGATGCATCTGAGGCCAAGTTCACAAAAGGATGACTGTGATGGTTAGTTTTATGTGTCAACTTAGCTAGGCTATAGTACCCAGTTGTTTGGTTAAGAACTAGTCTAGATATTGCTGTAAAGATATTTGTATATAGGATTAATATGTATAATCAGTTTCCTTTAAGGGAAGTAGATTATCCTTGGTAACATGGGTTGACTTTATCCAATCAGTTGAGGGCCTTAGGGGGGAAAAAAAGAAACAAAGTTTCACAGAAAAGGAAAGGGATTAGGCTTTAACACTATAACACAGACATTTTGCTTGAGTCTCCAGCTCACTGGCCTGCCCTAATTTCAAACTAAAAACCAACATCATTCTTGCCTGTGTTTGTAGCCTATTACCCTAATCTACCAATTTGAACTTGGCAAAACCCAGTCACATGAACCAATTTCTTAAAATCTGTCCATTATCTATCTATCTATCTATCTATCTATCTATCTATCTATCTATCTATCTTATCTGTCATCTATATTTACCCATCCATCCATCCATCCATCCACCTTTCTTATTATCTCATTAGTTCTGTTTTTTTGAAGAACTCTGACTGACACAGGTACAAAAAGTACTTCCTTTCTGTAGATGTTGTTCACATTAAATAAAATAACATGTAAGTATGATGTGAATTGGGTGTTTACATTTCAAAGAACAAATACTTTAAGTCAAATATGTTCACAGAATAAATGTATATTTATGGCTTCTGTGTAGGTTATTTTCTCCAGAGTTGGCATCAAATGCTCTTTTTAAATGTGCTATTGAGAACACCTCCACAGAGAAATACAGGTTTATGTTCTCTCTCTCTCTCTGAAAGGTGGTACATATCTGAAAAAACTCAACTGGAGGAGTGAAGCAACAGCAATCCTTCCTGGTTTTTGAAGTTGGATCATAAAAAGACAGTGTGTGTGTGTGTATGTGTGTGTGTTTGCATTTCTGTCTGTCTATGTCTTTCTCTTCTCTGTCTAGGTGCTTCCCCACCCCCACCCCTTTGGTACCTAACTATCGGGGGAGAAGGAAGCCCATCCCACATGGGGAAGCTGAGTGTAGGTGTTCCAGCGGACAGCCCTAGCAAGCTTTCCAGCTGACAGCCAGCATCTGTTTCCAAATATGCGAGTAAATGAGCTTCAAATGATTCCAACCCACAGCCTTCAAGCCTTCAAGTATTCAGCTGAGGATGTCTAATTACAAAGCAGTGATAAGGCATCCTACAGTGACCCATCTTAATTTCTGACCAATAGTAACAATAAGAGATAAATAATGATTGTTCTTTTAAGCCAATGCATTTTAGGCTAATTTGTTACTCAGTGATACATAATAAATACAGCTTGTTTTATTGAAAAAATAATAAATTTGGTATTAATTTTACCTGATTTTATCATAGATTGGCCAAGTTTCTCTGTGATTTCCCCCCCTATGTTCTGGTTTTCCTTTGTGTGTTAGCTTTAGCCACTCATGAAAGAAAACTAGTGACATTTGCTCCACTGCTTCACATCTATGTATTATATGGTCTGGAGCAAATCCTGAAATTCAGTATGATAGAGATATCTTAAGTCACATGTCATTCCTAAGATAATCTAGGGTCTAGGCATACAAAATATAATTATTGGCTTATCTTGGTATATTTTTCCCATTCTTTAAATCAGAGACTCTAAAACATATATCAAGGGGTCTATAGAAAAGGAGAATAGATTCCCTGGAAGATACTACAGATATCTACTATAAACATGTAATATGTTTGCTATACTAGGTTCTTTATACACGATAGCTATGATTATTACTTAGCTTTTATTTAGGGTCAAATATTTTCCCATTGATTACCATGGTATTCATCAGTCACCTAATCTTTGCATTACTTTTTCACTCAAGAAGATACAAACAATGACTTTATTCTCCAATCTTTTCTCATTTATTTCAAAGCTATTTCAATAAAGCTTAGTAAATGTGCCTACCTCTATATGAGTTAGCTACAACATTCACAGGCTATGTTTATAATTAAGCCTTTCTGTACATTCTTTCTTGAATTTTTCTTTAGAATACTTGGCAACGTCAGGTGACAACATGTTTAATGTTAAAAGCAGAGTCATTTTAGCAAAGGTCTGGAATAGCACTTTAAGTTTACAAATGGTACACTTCACAATGGTCCTAGCATTTAATAATAGAAGGGGAGAAGTTGGAATGTGCAATGTAAAGGCTTAGAGTTAGTGGTTAGAATTATTTCCCAAAATTTTTCCCGAAGACTGCTAAGTCTGTGGGGCCGAAAGAGAAAGGTTTGAGAAGTTGAATATGTTTGAGAAAGGCAATGCATTATTTACCCCTTTTGGAAATTTGAGAATTCAGATTAACATAACTAAAGGATGTAAAAAGTTTTATAGAAATAGCATTGTTTAATTTAGATAACCCAGTTTTTCCCAAACAAGTTTGGAAAATGAAGGTAGATCACTAGTTTTAAAAGAGAGATTTGTCATTACAAATGGAAATAACAGACCCCTAGTTGGTGGCACAGTGGATAAGGCGCCAGCCTGTGAACCCAAAGGTCTCTGGTTCGATTCCCAGCCAGGACACATAATGAGGTTGCAAGCCAGGTCTCCAGCCAGGTCCGTAGCTGGAGGCAAGTGAAAGACAACCATGCATTGAGGTCTCGCTCCCTCTTTGTCTCTCTCCCTCCCTCTCTCTCTAAAAATAATAAATAAAATCTTTAAAAAATGGAAATAATAGTGTGATGTATACTAAGAGGTAAAAACATAAAATATGGTTTTATTACTAAAGAAAAAATGAGCCTTATAGCAAATTGGTTGTTTGAAGTCTTAAAGTAGTGAAAAGAGAGAAAGAAGGTAAACTGTGCTTCTGCCACCTGAAAGTGGCCGTTTCCAGTTTCAGGTAAGGAGAGAACCCATTCCACTTTATTTCCCCCACTGACAACTACTAAGGTACTAAAATTTCTGGACTGAATTTATAAAGCAGCTCTCTGAGAAGTAATAATGGCACACATATTCGGGAAAGAAATGAAAAACCCTAAGTGATGAACACAGTAATAAGTTTTGTTTTATATATTTATTTTTCTTTCCCTTATCCTCCTGGGTTACATTCCAGGTAGTCTAAGTCATGGAGTTTCAGTTCCGGCTGGGTGATTGAGTTAACTGAACATTGTCCCATACACCAAAATGTTGCAGGTTTGATCCCTGGCCATTGTATGGATGGGAGGCAACCAATTCTTTCTTTCTCACATCAATGTTTCTCTCTCTCTCTCTCTCTCTCTCTCTCTCTCTCTCTCTCTCTCCCTTCCTATTTCTCTACAATCAATAAAAACATATCCTCACAGCTTGTGCAGACAGATGAGGCTCCAGGAAAAATCTGATTTTTGGCTGGAAGACTCAAAAGTAGGCTGTGTGGGCTGGAAGGTTTGTGTACACACGCAAATCCCCACAGTTCTTTCTTTGTCTTTGTGCTCTCCTGGCTCTGATCTGAGAAAGCCCTCCCTGTACATGAAGCCATACTCCTGCGGTTGCTTCTCTTTGACCAGAAGAATTTGGAAATGGCAGGTATGTGATTTGAAGTATGCATAGGGGATCCCAATGATTTTCACTGTCTTTTCACTGGCCACTTTGTCCAGACAAAGATCCAGTTGTGGGAAGTGTAGGTAATATAAAGAAGCCAACACCCTGGTATCTAGCCAGGGCACTAGGGAAACTGTCCCCTGAAAACCAGAAAGTATGAATCACATGCGTCAGAAGAAATTGGATATTTTAGATCTGTACATAATGTTCCTTTTGTCTTATAGGTTACATACTCACAGTTTCAGGAACTAGGGATGGATGTCTTTGGTGGGAGTGGCATCATTATTTAGTCCACCATAACATGTGAAGCTACAACATAAAGAGAAGAAGGTTAAAGGAAGCTGTAGGGTTATAAGCTTTTTGCCTTTTACTTAAAATGGTGAAATATTAATTCTCAGTAGACCATAATAAGTTCTGTACATGTATTATAATTTCTGGATCAACTAATAAATTACATATGTATATACTTAAGAAATACAGTAAATAAGCTTAAAATAAAATACATATAAAACACTTATTCCTTCTTAACAAATTACCCCAACACTTTACAGTTGAGTAAACACGGAGTACAACAGTAGCTGTGTCTCTCTCAAGTCTGCAATAACGGTGTCCACTGAAGTTGCAGTCTCTTGTGAAGGCCCCACTGGGGAGGGATCTACTTCTTAGTTGACAAAATTCTGGCAGCAGCCAGTTGTTTATGGGCTGTTAGTCCAAGTGTCTCAGTTACTTACTGGCTGTTAACCAGAAACTGTCCTCAGTTCCTTGCTATATGGATCTCTATACCAGTGGGACTTGCCTCATTGAAACATGTAAGTTGAATAGGCAGTAAATAGTGTAGAATGATGGCATGATGAAAGTCAGAGTCTTCTCTGATATAATTGTGGATTGACATCTCTTCATTTTTGCTACAGCCTATTTATTAGAATGAAGTCACTAGGTCCAACTAAGAGAGATTTACACAAAGCAGTTGTATTCGATTTCTTTTGCAGTTTAGCAAATAACAACAAAAAAGAAGTGGCTGAAAGCAACACAAATGTATCAGATTACAGTTTTATAGATGAGAATTCTGACATTCTGTGATTTCTGCTAAGTCTCGGAAGGCCTGAATCAAGGTATATTCTGGGGTAAGCTTTTACCTGTAGGTTGAATGGAAGAATTCACATTCAAGGTCATTCAGGTTGCTGGTCAAATTTGCTTCATTGTGATCATGGTTCTGAGGTTCCCATTTCCTTTCTGGCTGTTGGGTGGGACTTTTCTCAGCTCCTTACTTAGTACCGTTCACATTTCTTACTAAATGTCACTGCTGTCTTCAAGCCAGTGGGGGCAACATTGCATCTTCCATGTGTATTTCAAATCTCTGATTTCCTTTTCTGATACCAGCTGA
Organism: Noctilio leporinus; assembly: GCA_004026585.1. Classification (NCBI taxonomy): domain Eukaryota; kingdom Metazoa; phylum Chordata; class Mammalia; order Chiroptera; family Noctilionidae; genus Noctilio; species Noctilio leporinus. The sequence continues at coordinate 8,225 of PVIW01014930.1, read as the reverse complement.
AGAAAACTTGACTTTAAAGGAGCTGATACAATTAGATCAAGCACACCCAGAATATTTTCCCATTTTCAGATCAACTGTGCCATATTCCATAAGGTGGTCTTTTAGTTTTCCTGAAAGCAAGCCTGAAAGGCAGATCTTTGTAAGGAGCTCTTTTAGAGGCACCGGAAGTGCCAGCATTTGAACCATTGGTTATCCATTCCCTAGCAACTTCAACTAGAAATTGTTTGTATCTCATTTTATTTTGTAAATTGTAGTTAGAATTTTGAGTGCATTAAATAAAGCACAAATGATTTAAAAGAATGCTTGCTTTTTAATACCATTTTAAACTTTTTCATAATATACTGCTTGTTCACCAAATACTTTCTGCTCCATTGACTCCTTTCATCAATTTGTTGCAATGTAGTGTGGATTTAATTATGTCATCTGTAGAATTACTCTTTCACTTTCTGGTGGATTTCATAGAAGCATAGTGAATAGTTAAGATTATATACAGATTAGCCTTCTGTCTTTCCATGTGATAAGAAAACTGTCCTTTCTGTAAAAATGTCATTTCCCCTCTCCAAAGATTTTTCAATTTTTCTTTTAGTTCTCTTGGCAAGCCACCGTTCTCCCTTATTGTTTCACAGACTAATAATATTTCTTATCCAACAATATTTTAGCAGTAGACATGCTGTTATAGTAATTATCCTGGTAAATAAGATGCCAAGAATAAAGATAATGGATCTAAGATGGAGAATATAGTTTCTTGTAGCTTTTTGCCTTCACCTGAATAGATTTTGGAATCGTGAATGTAGCTAGTCTCACTTTCACAAAGCATTCTCATTAAAATTCCATATTTTATTACCTTTGCTGGATTATATCTTCTGAAGTTGATATGTCCTCTATATGGTATCATTGCTTTATCTAGGGATAACTCCTGTTTAGGTCTATATAAAGATGGAAATTTTGGAATTAAGTAATCCAAAAGAGGTCTAATTTTGTAAACTGTTTTCATTAGATATAGCTTGTGAATTATCACTAAGATAAAAAACTGCAAGGATTTGCTTGAACCTTGTTCTGGTCATAGTTTTAGGAAATATGGGCACTTTAAGCAAAGGGTCCACTGACCGGTAATCTTTTCAATGTGTTTTCTTTGTTTGTCCCATCAATATCAATAAAGCAAGAAACTTATTCATTTTACTAGTGGTAACTTCCATCTATGTTAAAGTTTTAGCAGATGTTTCATGAATTTTTTCCATTTGACAGTGGTATAAACTTGTTTGAGAGGCAATTAAATAAAAAAAAATCATTATCAGAAAGTCAACACATCACTTTACTGGTACTCCTTAGATCATTAAGTTTAATAGTTACACCAGAAAGGTACCAGCCTGCCAACCCAAAGGTCGCTAGTTCGATTCCCCAGCCAGGGCACATAACCAGGTTGTAAGCCAGGTCTCCAACCAGGTCTGTGGCTGGAAGCAGGTGAAAGGCAACCATACATTGAAAAATAACATAGTTACACCAACAAGGTTGGTCCAGTATCACTTTCTGTTCACTCTTCTTCATAATCACTTTCACTAGCAGATTCTATCATACTTCCTTTTTGCCATTTTGGTGGGCTAATATCAGATTCATATAACTGCCTACTGACACTATCCTCTTCCACATCACTGCTATATACAATACATACTTCAAAGTCACTCATCACCCAGACAATCAGAAAAAGCATCTGCATATAATTCATTGAAAAATTCTTCACCATCATGATCCTCCATATTTGAAATTTTTGTTAATACTAAAAGTGTGATAAAACTCAGAATACCTAGAAAAATAATTATTTTATAATAAAGTAAACATGATTAAACATTATTTTAAAAACTTTTACAAAATCCTCTATTACTCTCAGCTTTAAAAATTGTATGAGCAAGTGCAAATACAAGTTAATTGGTTAAGGCTCAACAACATTTGGGCTTGAAAACAAGTTTTTTCTCAAAAATAGGTCAAAAATAGGTCAAAAATAGGTTAACAAAAACAAAAACAAAAAAAAAAAACAAGTAGAAAATCCTCATCATACCAATAGATAAAAAGTGTATCTGTGTATATTCTACATCAAAACTCAGTAAACACAAAGCAGAAAGGAACTTTGGTAACTTGTTAAAAGGCATCTATAAAAACTTAACATTGTACTGAATAGTAAAAGACTCAATGATTTCTTCCTATGTTCAGGAAAACAAAAACAAAAACAAGGATGACTGATCTTACCACTGCTCTCCAATATGCCCCAGTATCCTACTGGAAGTTCTAAGTAGTACAACACACATGGAATTACCGAAGGGCTTACCGATATCTAAGCTTTGAGTGTATAGAACTGTTCCTATTCACAAATAACATGATTGTTTACATAGAAAGTACCAAGGAATCTACAAAAACAAGTTACTAGAAATAATTAGTAATTTTGTCAGTGTAGTAATAAGGTTAAAAATTTAAAAATCATTTGTTTTTCTATATAACTACCAAAAACAAGTGCAAGTAAAAATTTAAAAAGCAGTTGCACTTATATTAGTTCCAAAAAATTTAAAAACATGGCTATAAATCAAAGAAAAATATGTGTAATATATGTATCATGAAAACGGTTAATAAAACAAAGAAAACCAAATAAAGAGACAGTGTTTATAGATTGGAAGACTTAATGTTGTCCAGATGTTGTTTTTCTCTAACTGATCTATAGGTTGAAAACAATCCCAACCAAAATGCCAGTAGGATATTTTATAGATATTGGAAAACTGATATGACAGTTATGTGGATAGACAGAGAAACTAAAAGTTCCCAAATAATTCTGAGAAAGTTTTGATGATATAATTTTTAGTTTTATCCTAAAATTATAGCACCCAGTAGAGTATTGACAAAATCAGATATCAATAGGTCAATGGAACAGAATATAGTACAAAAAAATACCCATACAAATGAGACTAGCTGATTTTTGACAAAGATGCAAAGGCAATTCAAAGAAGAAAGCATATGCCGGTTTGATTCCCAGCCAGGGCATATAACCAGGTTGCAAGCCAGATCTCCAGCCAGGTCCCCAGCTAGAGGCAGGTGAAAGGCAACCATACATTGATGCTTCTCTCCCTCTCTGCCTCCCTCCCTTCTCCTCTCTCTAAAAACAATAAATAAAATCTTTAAAAAGAGAGAGAAGGCATAGTGTTTTGGTTATTTTAATGGTACGAGTGCAATTGGAAATCCATAAGCAAAATTGTGAGTCTTAATATATGTATATCTCATGCTCTACATAAAATGAAAATACAATGAATTATATGCCTAGATGAAAAAGTATAAAAATCTTTGAAAAAAAAGGAGATTTTTTTTGGACATTGGATTATGCAAAGTATCTTTAGGTGCCCCAAAAGCAAGATACATACAAGAAAAAATGAATGTGGTCTTTACCAAAATTTTAAACTTATACTTTGCAAAAGACATTGTTAAGAGATTGAGAGATGGAAGAACATATTTATAAATCACACACCTAATAAAGGATTTGTATCTAGAATATATGAAGATAATTTAAAATGGAAAAGTAAAATTAAATAACCCACTAAAAATGGGCAAAAATTTGAAGAGATATTACTTTACTGAAGAAAAGACAAATGTGCCTATGAAAGGTACTCAAGAGCATTAGTCATTAGGGAGATGCAAATTAAGACCCCAGTGAAGTATGAATACAACTACACAGTTATTATATTAAAATTGGAGACTATGAAGTGGTGAATAGGATGAGGGGAAGCTGGAACTCTGCTACCATGCTGATGTAAATTTTAAAATGAATAGACACTTTGAAAAAAACAGTTTGGCAATCTCTGAAAATGTTAAACGTATACATACCATATGACCTAGAAACCTCACATCTAGGTATTTACCCAGAAAAATGAAGACATATATACATATGAAGAGCAGTGCATCATGAATATTTAGAGCAGCAATATCAATAGTTTACAGAACCTGGAAACAATTGAAGTAGCCTACAATGAATGAAATAAACCAACTCCGTTACTTCCCTGCAATGGAATACTACATAGCAACTGAAAAGGAACAAGCTACTTAATCTTAAATACATTATATATACTAAAGAATGTAAACCAGACAATAAAGGTTACCTTCTATGTTATTGCATTTTTATGATATTCTGGAAAAGGCCGTACAAAAAGAAAAGAGAACAGATAGAAGATCAGATAGTTTTTTGTTTGTTTGTTTTTAAGCAAAGGAGAGAGGTTTGGTTACAAAATAACAGGAGGAGGGTATTTTGGAAGTGGAAGTAAGGGAACTGTTTTGTGTCATAAATATTGCTGCAAAACCCTACGTATTTTTAAAAATGCACAATGCTATACACCAAAGCAGAGAACTTTATTGTATGTAAGGAACAAAATTAAAATAGTTTAAAAAGAGCCTTGATTATGATCAATTTACATGCAAATTTTGACACAAATTGCACATTAGTCTGTAAGAAAAAAATAGCAATAATTTGATTTCAGGTAATAAAGCCTCTTTTGGGAATATCTTGTAAATTATGAACCTTTTCCCCTGACTATCTGATGTTAGACATTTTAGAACACATATGTATACAAATACACTGGAAGTTTAAGATTAGGAGGTTCCTTGATATCCTAAGGTTTGTTTTTGTAAAACTTGATGGTCTGTGGACCACAGATTAACACTCTTGCCATATAATGAATATATCAATCAAACTTCTACTTATGGTCAGAAATTTAATTTTTATCTCATTTTATAATTGACATATTGTATTATATTAGTTTTAAGTATACAACATGACTTGATATTTGCATATACTGCAAAATGATCACAAGTCTAATTAACATTCATCACCAATGCTCAAGAATATTAATCTGTATTATTACAGAATTCCCTTCTTGTTTAACAAATTTTCCCACTAACTTAACCCTTAAAATTGAAAACAAATTTTTATTTTGTAATTTTATTTTATTATTTTAATTTTTGACTTTAGAGAGAGAGTAAGAGAGAGACAGTGGAGAGAGAAAAAGAGGGGAAGAGAGAGAGAGAGAGAGGTATTTGTTGTTCCAATATTTATGTATTCATTGGTTGTTGTACGTGGCTGACCAGTGACTGACTGTACTGCCTTGGTGTATCAGTACCATGCTATCACCAACTTTGCTACCTGGCCGGAAATAAGTGTTTTGTGTTTGTTTGTTTATTATTGTTAATATGTACAGGGCATTAAAAATATAAAAGATCTAACAGCCAAAGGTCATTAGTTGCTGGATCTTTTGTTCCTTCAGTAAAGGAAACAGGGTTAAAAGACAAGGTACATGGAGCTTTATTTTGTAAAGGAATTTTCAAACTTGTGACAAACTGAAGCAAATAAAACAAACTTGAAAGATTTAATCAATTTAGTTTGGATAAGCCCTGTTTACATTTCCCTGGACTAGGATAATAAAAGCTTCGAATACACACACGATCACGCACACGCATGCACACGCACACACACATACACACCTTCAAACAAATTCAAATAGAGCAATAAATAAATTCTGCTTTTATGTGTTAGGTGAAGGGATTATTTTTTAAAATATAGCTGATATCAATTTCTTTTAAAAAATATTTTATTTATTATTTTTAGAGAGAGAGGGGAAGGGAGGGAGGCAGAGAGGGAGAGAAACATCAATGTGTGGTTGCCTTTCACCGGTCCCCAGCTATAGACCTGGCTGGAGACTTGGTTATGTGCCCTGGCTGGGAGTTGAACCAGCCACCTTTGGGTTCACAGGCCAGCACCTTATCCACTGTGCCACCAGCCAGGGCTAGCTGATATCAATTTCATACAAAAGGTACACTCTGTTTTTTTGGAGTTAATTTCATATTAGTAGACAATCTTAGGCTGAGTTAAAGTTTTATTTTTGGAATTTAAATCTTATCCTTTTCTCCCTAGTTATATTTGCAGGACTTTCTTGAGAAGAAAAACGTAGAGTTTACAAATGAAAGAAAGTAAATAAGCCCATAAATCCATCCTCTAGTTGTGTCTAGAATCCCATTTATTTTGTCACTAGGAACCATTGTTCTAGTTCATATAATTCTTTCGACTGTTTCTCAAAGTTTGAAAACTAAAATGACACACATTCTATATCTAAACATATATATGCATACATATATTTTTTATGCACATACACACATTTTCATATGGAGACTTAGTAACTATAGCAACATGTTAGCCCAGCATTGATTTGCAGCTAGATATATGATGTGATCTTTTAACATTTTTGAAATGGCTGCAGCCCTGAGGAGGTGAACATGTTTCATAATATTGGGCAGCATCTGTATATTCAGTTGACAGGAAAGACAAAAAATTATCCCAAGGTTCCAGAGCAAAGGTAAGATGAATGGAGGTAAGGTGGATGGATCAATATAAACTATGAGATTGTATTTGGTGACGGAAAAATAAAGTGAAGAGCCTGGCGTCTATCTAAAAGAGAGAGAGAGAGGGAGAGAGAGGCAGAGACAGAGAGAGAGAAAGTACCAAAGTATATTGTAGCTTATTAATAAAATTTCCTGTCATGATTCTTATAAATATAATTTTCTCTTCTAAAATATTATGAATTTTATGTAAGTTACTATGTATATGTACATACATAGCATAGTTTTATTTATTTTTATTTTAAAAATATTTTATTTATTATTTTCAGAGAGACAGGAAGGGAGAGAGGCAGAGAGAGAGAGAGAGAGAGAGAGAGAGAGAGAGAGAGAGAGAGACATCAATGTATGGTTGCTTTTCATCTGCCCCCAGCCACAGACCTGACTGGAGACCCGGCCTGCAACCTGGCCATGTGCTCTGGATGGGAACCGAACCAGTGACCCCTGGGTTCGCAGGCCAGTACCTTATTCACTGTGCCACCAGCCAGGGCCATAGTATAGTTTTAAAATGAGAATAAAGTTTTGCATAGTTTAACTTTCATACACTTTTTTTTTCTAATTTAGATTTAATCTGGGAATTTTCCTTTGAAAGATTTGGATGCTTCAGTTGCTAACTTTTCCAAATATTTATTAAATGCCTATGTATTATGTGCAAATAAACTATGGTTGCTGTGTTTAAGGCTTTCATAATTTAAAAAAGAAGATATTTGTCTTTCTTTTAAAATACCTCTTTCCTTTAAGGTTATGTTTTTCTTAATTTTTTGTTATTTGGTTGTGAAATCACTGGAAAAATTGTAAACTTTAAAGCATTTATTTCAAATTCACTATTTCTTGGAGTGGGAATATACACATTTTTCACCAATAAATGCTTAATGCTTTAAGTTTAAAATTACCTTATTTGCAGAAACTTGAACATCATTTCAATTACATGAAAAATAAAATCCAAAATTCCTTTACTTTTAAATTGTATTCAAAATAACATTTTTACAATAGCTAAAGCCTTTAACCAAAAATTCAGAACTGTAGTCTCATAAGCTTAACAAAATGGCCACATTCTAATTTAAGTATCTTGATTATTAAACACTGGGGTAAAAATACTGTGGCTCCTAAAACAAGGCCAACTAGCGATTGGCATAGTTTTCTCTTCTGGGCACTTTCTTAATTTCTTAAAGTTACCAAGTCATAATTTTTTTTTTTTTTTCTTTTAAAGATTTTATTTATTATTTTCAGAGAGAGGGGAAGGGAGGAAGGCAGAGAGGGAGAGAGACATCAATGTACGGTTGCCTTTCACCTGCCTCCAGCTGGGGACCTGGCTGGAAATTTGGCTTGTAACCTGGTTATGTGCCCTGCCTGGGAATGAAACCAGCGACCTTTGGGTTCATAGGCTGGTGCCTTATCCACTGAGCCACCAGCCAGGGCCCAAATCATAATCTTTATAGAGAGAAAATTATTTTCTTAAGCATTTAGGGGATAATGGTTTTTATACTTTTCCTATGTCTAGTGTGAAGTAGAGATTGTATTCACAATATTATCATTTCAAGAGTATAATACTGGCAGTGAGTAGAACTGCTTAAGGATAGTATTGCCTTACCAAAGTCAAAAGTGATGCTGTACATGGATCATTCTCCAAGATAGACCACATGGTATGTCACAAGACAAGCCTCCACAAATACAGGAAAATTGAAATCATACAAAGTATCTTCTCAGATCACAATGGCTTGAAACTAGAAACCAAATTCAAGGGAAAAACCCAAAAATTCTCTAACTCATGGAGACTGAATAACATGCTTTTAAGCAATGAAGGGGTCAAC